>VXBH01009139.1:273571-327793 GCA_013400035.1 Rynchops niger
GCCCGGTGATGTAGACGCTGGGACCCTGCAGCCGTCTCCCGCCTCTGCCCCACGGCACGCTGGCCGTCCCCTCCTCGCCCCCACACAGCCCTCTTTCCTCCGTGGCTGTCCCCCACTTCAGTCCTCACCCGGCATTATCTTGGGCTAGCTAAACCCCGGAGCAGCCCGCTTTGCTCTTCTCCGCCAGGTGAATCTGCGGGCAGCGTGCTGGGCTTGTCTCCATGGAGCGGCAGTGCTTGCTGGCCCATGCCCGCTCCCTCCCTGTCACCCCACGGCTGCCACCACCTCCTGCCCCAGGGGTGCTCTGCTTTACCCCCCCTGTGTTGCCCCTCTTTCCCTGTGCAGCTGTGCTGCCTTTCCCCATGCCTGCTGCAGCTTCTGCCCCACGGGGAGCTCATGCTGGCCCTTCCCCGAGGCAGCTGTGGTCGGTCCCCTGCTGCCGGAGCAGCTCCCATCCCGCTCCACCCCATACCTGTGTGATGTCCCTGTGTGTCCTCCGCTGCCACTCCTCGCCGCCGCACAGCCTGCACCCAGTTGCTGCCCCCTCCTTCCCTCCCAGCTCTGCTGCTCCAGGGTCATGGACATGTCATTTAACCCACTGCCCCCGTAACGTTCTCTTCTGCGCGTCCCTGCCCTGCTGGGACAGGCACCCCATCTGCCCTAGCTCTGCTGCATGCCCCCTTCTTCACTCTTGTAACCCAGAAACCCCTTTTCCTTCTTCTGCCCGGCGTTGGGCTTCTGTCTTCCCTCACCGCAGCTGCCATGCACCATTCAAACACAACTCCACCCTCCAATTTATTTTTCTTCTTCCCCATGCATCCCTTTTTTCCTCCTAAACCATCCCTTTTGTGAGCCCCCAGGTGTCTCCCTGCATATCCTCCCTGTGCATCCCTCTCCTCCCCACCTCTTTCCTTTGATGCTCACTGCCCTTGGCTTCACTCTGTCCCCGCTCCCGCCAGGTAAGCAATCCTATTTGTCACCTGTCAGGTCCCTATGGATGGCAGGGGGCAGGCGGGAGGGGAACAGTGCTACAAGGCTTACAGGTTTTCCCTCTCCTGGAGGGACCGCGGGGGTTCCCTTTGCACGGCCCTCACTGGAGACGTGACTCATCCCTTCCTTTTGCCGACTGTTTGGCCGTAGATCCATGTTGTGTGGTTTTGGCTCCCGAGGCTGCAGGGACCCAGTGTTTGGACCACGTGTTGAGAAACATGGACACAGCACTTGTGCTTTTTTTGAGGATTTTTCAGAAGGAATTTTGTTGGGTTCTGGTTTAGACAGTCATAAATGAGACCTAGCGGCCACCTGATCTAGACAGGTGTAGATGAGCTGTAACCCTGTTGCAGGCAGTGGAGTTAGACTGGATTTAACTGATGCAGTTGGGAGAGGAGTCAAAGTGATTTGCCTCTCGCCTTGTTACACGCACCCGTGTTACGCATTGTATTGTGTAGGAGCTCTGTGTTGGCTATTATTTTTTCAGTGGGTGACCATACAATTCTCCCTTTCCCTCTCGAAAACACTGGCCAAAACTTGCCACCTGGCATTGTCCGTGGCAGGGCACTTCTGCCACCAGCATCCATGGCTCAGGTGTACTTTGGTGGCTCCCAGAGGAAGACATCAGCTCTGTTTGAATGGTCCATTCTGGCATGAAATACCGTAAAACTACAAACCATCCTTTTCCAAATTCAGCGTGTTGTTTTTACAAAGTTAATTTCAAAGAAAAATCCCATCAAAAAGTGGCAGCATGCTCCCTGATCTTTTATGATCTATCTTGCAAGGAAGATCATGCCTCTTTGGGGCTTTTAGCCTGTGTGAATAATTATTAGAAGATATTTCTTTTAATGGAAAATGATGACCAAATGTCCTTGCTAATTGTGAGTTGCAGCCTGTCTTAACTCATGAGCCTGAAAGGAATTTATAAAATGGATGCTGCTGCCTGGAAGAGGCTTGCCGCTGTGTTAACGTAGCGTGCTGTAAATTCTTAGCAGGAGAGAGTAGTTCATACACACTTGCAAACTTGCAGGCACTTGTTAGCTCCGCTGCCGTCTCCCTTCCACACCACTTCCCGCTCCGTGCCAGGTCCTTCAGCCCAGCCGCACTCTGCACCATCCCCGGGGAGGGATGAGGATGTGTCTGGTGGAGGTCTCACCCCGGCGCTGGTGTCCGTGCCATGGTGGGATCCATGGTGCTGGTGAGCAGCTGCAGATCCACAGCATCCCGTGCGTCGTGCACCATAAAACCTGCCAGCTCGGAAGGATGCTCTGACCAAAACAAGGCTGAAGCATCACGCTGGGTGCTTCTGCCTTGTTTTGGTTTTACTGCAGCTTTTAAATAGCAAATACAGGGAGAATTGACCAAGGAAGCAAGTCAGCTTCTGCAAAAGATGAGGCTGCAGGAGATTCAGGGGCTGGCTCTGCTGAGCCTCGGCTGACGACAGTCATGACTTGAGTGTCACATTTATTTAAAAAGGAAAAAAAAAAAAAGTTTTTCTCCCCCTCATTGCTACGTGACAGACCCAAACAAACAGGAGGGTGACGTTACAAAGGCCAAAAACCTGCCAGACCTTTCCAGGGCTGGAGGGGGATCTGCTGGCGGGCGGCACAGGGGGCTCGGGGTGTTCCCAGAGCTCTGCCTGCTGCCCTGGCCGGGCTGGCTCTGCGCTGCCACTGCACACTGTAAACAGACTAAAAATAGCGATGGTATGTTTCTCGCCATCAGCTGCAGTCATTTTGGATGGGCTTTGTGTATCGCTTTTCCTCCAAATGGCTATATTTCTAATATCCGGCCTGTGTGGTTGCATTTGGGGTTATTTTCCTGGCATTACTTTGTTCTCGCAGATTATAAACAGAGCGGCTCCTGTGTGCTCTGGCTTCCTGAGTCTTAGCTTGGAGGGGTGAGGAGCAGCCCGGGTCCTACACACTCTTCAAGCTTGAACATTTTACATAAAACTATTTGCTTATTTTTCGCTTCTGCAAAACCACCTGGAAACAAGTAACCCTTACGGTGGCCCTTACTTGATGTGGGTTTCAAGCAATGTTGTAGTAAATAACAAAATGTTCCCTGAGCGTTAGTGCTGATGGAGCATGATTTCTTAAAGGCTCGTGTCCCTCAGCTCTAGTGCCCGGTGTGTTGCAAGTTCAAAGGTTTTCCTATTGCAGGGCGATCTGTAAGGTCCCAGCTTTGCTTCATGGGTCCAAACTATCTCCCTGGTGCAACATTGCCCTCTGAGGGGATGCTCCTGGCCCTTGCTCTTCTGTCTTTCTTACANGCCCCAACTCTGTTTTTCTTTAATATGGAATTTTGTCCAGAAGCTAATAGAGAAGTTGAAAGGGGTGGCTGGCAAGTATGGCAATGTGAACATGTTTCTCTCAGAAAGTAGGCTTGAGTCAGCTAGCACGCTTCTCTTTTAAAGAGATTAAAGTGTAAGGACCAGTAATGTCACCTGAGCAGCCACATTTGCTTCCAGGGGGACTTTCCACCAGTACCTGTTGAAAAAGTGGCCGTTTAATGCATGCCTGCCTTCAAAGCGGTGTGTTTATTAGGCAGGCAGCAGACACAGGACTTGTTGATGACTGGGCAACCAGGTGGGCATCGTCCTAGCCTCAGGACCCATCTTCTGCCAGCATCCAGGTGGAGGTGGCCTCGCTGGTGAGGTGGCAGCTCAGAGATGGCAGAGGAGCCCCACCGGAGCGTGAGGTGGAGCTGCACATCAGTGCCATGTTAGAGTTCAGGTGCTGGATGCTGGGGCAATCCCAGCTGGGCCGTTTTGGCTGTATCCACTGGAGGGCACTTGTGCTGTCACTGCACGCCCTGAATTACCGCATTAATTTGTGCCCAGCTCCTCGTTAGCAGCCTTCGGGACAGGTTTTGCCCCTCACGCGTGCGCTCAGTGGGAACGATGTGTGTGCACTCTTGGTGACGTCGAGGTTGGCGATCTTCAAACCGGTCTGCGCGCCAGGACCAGCTTGCAGGATTAGGGCCTAATAGCTTTAAAATCCCCGTGAGCCCCTTTGTCACTCGGCAGCGGGTGCTGATGGCATATATGGCCAGGGAGTCTCATTCATCCCTGGCACCGGAAAGAAAAAGCCCGCAGAAAACAACCACCCAAAACCTGTTAGCACAGGAATAGTTTTAAAAAGCGTGGGGATTTTTGTAAAACTGTAGTATGGAAACAACCAGCGTGTAACTTTCTCTGTATCCTTCTTTTCTCCCCTCAGCTGGAGGTTGGCAGTGATGAAGAGCGTAAATTAAATGTGAGGTAAGCAGAGCTATTTGGCTCTAAACGGCATTTCCACTGTTGTTAATTGTCTGCTGTGTATCTGAGACCTGATCCCGCACAGGACTCCAGCCTCGAGCGTGTGTGATTGTCTGGAGGGGATTGCGTGGTCTGCAGAGAGCTAAACACTGGGCATGCTCTCTCCCTTATCAGTTTAATTTTGAGATGAGCGTTTAATGAACTGAAAGCATAAAAGAGGGTTTGTGGGGTTTTTTTTCCTGGTGGGAAGAATCTGGAAAATTGCTCATCAGCTCTGGCCACAGCACTTAACTGTTACCACAGCATCTCTGTCTCTGCTGCTGCTCTCTGGGTTGGGAAGAGGGGGATGCTCCTAGGGTGGGTAGGGGAGAGCTCTCCTCGTTCCTGGGTATTAACTGTCAGGAATTTGACTCCATTCATAGTGGGGTTGTGTAGAGCCACTTTTTTTATGTGAGGGGGAGGAAAGGGCTGAGATGTCCTGCTGGAGAAGAGGAAGGCTTCTCTCTCTGACATTGTGCAGAGATCAGGAGTAGTAACGATCAAACTACTTTGGTGGGACCCTGGCCTAATGGGACTCTGAGTAATTACGTGGATTGTTCACTCTAAACCCAGCTGTTCCAGACAGCTCTTAGTCTCTAGCCTGTAAACCGCAATCCGAGAGATAAAGTGTAAAAACACAGCAGTGGTTCAGCAGGCTTGGTTGCTTCTCCTTGTTACTACTTCCTGCTTTAATTATCCTGGTTTCAGGTAAAAGCAAAGCCACTCATACTGCTGCTTGGAGTCAGTCTTGTTTCCATCCTGTTTTATGCTTTGAGGACTACTGTTGCAGAGATACAAAGCCTGAGACACTAGTGGCAGTGGGTGTTCTGTCACAGTCTGATGGACTGAGACTAGAACAAAGTGGAGTTGAAGTCTGGATGCCCTTGTGGTTTTGGGAGCAGCAAGCGGATATTGGGGTACAGACCATCTTTACCCTGCAAGTGAAGTCAGCAGAAAAGCAAAGTTGCTCCTTTACAGATGAGGAAAGTGTCAAGCCTTGCCATTTCTGTGTCCTGGGGTTATTTGTCGTGGCTGCAGCCCATCTGGGAAGACTGGCATTTGTCAGCTGTCCTGCTTGTATGCACATGGGTCAGAAATGTACGTTTGGTTCCTGTGTGGTCTCCTGTGTATAGGCATTTAATGGCAGCCTGTAATGGCATTCATTCTGGAGAATGCATTTCGTATCAGTTAAGGCAAAATTCAGGATTCCCAGTTCTGCTCCCAGCTTGGTTGGGGGCTTATTGTACAATTCAAGGTTCAAGCAGGAACCTGCTGAGGTCATGAATAGCAATGCATCTTAATTCTCGTGCTTTTTCCCATGTTGTATTAAATAGTAAGGCTTACGCAAGCAGTATAATAGCCTCCTCTTTTGTGTATATGGTTCCTGTGCTGAAAAAGGAAATACAGCTTCATCCATCTTCATTACAAATGAACTCAATGAGGATGTACAGATAAATCGTTGGGAGATCATTGGTTTTGTGGCTACCTTTGTTCCGTCTGGCCTTTTTGCAAGCCAGGCATGTGCATCCATCACTGCCCAGAGTAATCGTGGGGGTAGATGTAGTGAGACTGGGCTTAAAGACTGCTACTTTTCTGCTGGCCGTTGAAAAATGCTGCAGCACTGACTTTAGATACTGAGACGCCAAGAGCTTCCTCTGGGATCTCCTTGGGGCTGCTCTTCTGTATATGATTTTCAGGATAAGAATCTGGTAATTAAATCACTAGATAGACCTCAAGAATAGGATGGCTCTTGTGCCGAGCCTCAGGAGGAAACACTGCCAAGGACTGAAGAAAATGTGTGACCCTAGTGTGGACACAGCATGGATGACAAGCGAAGCTCCTCTCGTGGGGAGGTGGGTAGATCCCGTCCCCTTCCTGCCAGCACTCTCTCCAGATCAATTCACTGAGACTTTACCCGGTGCCCATAGGGTGGCAGAATTGTTCAACTTCGTTGTGCTGCTCCAACGGCAGAGTTCAGATCTCCTTTGGAAAAAACACAGGAACGGGCTACAATGATATTTGTGAATCTTTAAGTCCACATCTAGCTGTGGTGGAGGCTTAGGTGACAGCTGTGCTTTGTCACATGTGCCCTGAGAGCAGGGCTTATCAGTCCAGAGCCTGACTTTGCAGACCTCCAAGATCCTTATGGTTTGAAAAAGGAAGGGTTGTTGGAAACAAGACCCCATCTTGCTGCCAGCTCAAACTGCGTTTCATCAATAGAGGATGAACGTGCTATTACATATTTATGACATAACTTACTCGTCCTCTTGCTGAACAGATTATTGTCATTCATTCCAAAAAATTGGTTGTGTGAGCTATCTGATTTTTTTTTTTGCTTTGAGGAACAGGTCTGCATCATGGATTTATGACCAGCTGCATGTCTTGCTGCTCTCCTGTCTAAGAGCAGCAGACCTTCCTTAAGATTTCTGTCATTCCCAAATGCTTTTCTTTGTTTTCTCCCTGAAACGGCTTCTACCCTAAAATAGACCGAGGGGGCATGTTCAAGCTTCAGCTTTTCTTTCAAAGATACTGTTGTTAGACGTTATTATTTTCTTAGACATGAATGTGCTTTAAAGTTTCTTCCTCTCGCTTTCCAAAAATTTTGCAGAAGCTTCAATAAGGTGACATCCGCACTGTTTCCAGCAGCCAGCCAGAAGGCCCTTTTGCTCCCCAGTGGGTACAGATTCCTAGCAGAAGTAAAAGTAAGAACACAGACTCCGATCTAACAGCCCAGCCAGGCATGGTGCAGACAAAAGCTTACGTGTCTGATTCTCAGCATTATCTGCGTCTGCTGAAATCTTCCTTCACAAATCAGCCATGGGGTATTGTGGCTTGATCCCCTTTTTTCCCCCTAATGATGCAGCACACCCACAGGACCTTGAGACATGTCACCCAAATCTTAATAAAACTGCTGGCGCTCTTATGTCAGGTCCATGGGAGTATGCGTTAGCTTAAACACAACCTTAACTTTTACAAGATGGGGGTCCGCTGAGTTCAACGCGAGCCCTGTGTGCCCGGTGCCTGCCACCTTATCGCGGAGCCACGTCGTGCTCTTTTAGCTCAGAGCAACCTCAGAGACGATGATATCGGGTGCAGGGGAGACGGAGAGCAGAGCTGAGCAGACTGCTCTGGGAGAATGGGGTACGTGCAGTTTTTCATACACCGCTTTTTGGTGCAACCTGGTTGATTTCATCCCTCGCCGTCGGTTGGCTCTCTAGCACCAAGTCAAAGGAGATGTTTTACAAAGGCAGTTGTGTTGTGAGTGTTGGCTGTTTCTCAGATGCGATTGGCAAATGCAGCAAGATAATCACTGGTTTTAATTACAAACACAAGTAAGTTTGTTTAGCCAGTCGTTCTGTAATCTTTGCCATTATTGGCTTTCCAATCGCAATCTGAATGCGGACAGAAACAGGGCCGGGTGAGTGTTTTTGGGCACCTTCTGCAGGGAGATGGAGGTAGAGCTGCTGCAGAAGGGCCTGGGAGTTAGTTGTCTCCCGCCTCTGATCAAGCCTGAAGATTGTTATGGAAAGAACCGTTCTTGTTTGACGCCACTAAACCCAGTTTTAAGAGCTGGCAGGAGCAGCTGTGGGAGGTGAAGGCTTTCAGGACTGAGCTTGTATACATTTGTGGAGTCTTTTAATGGCGTACGCCGCTCTGCTGCCTCTCCGTGCTGCATGGCGAGGTGGAGACCCTGCGCTGAGAGCGCTGCCTGGATCATCCAGTGTCCTGCTGAACAGAGAGGTGGCAGAGGAAGAAGAGGAAACTGGAGATCTTCCTCTCTTTGCTGATACCATCCCGTGTACCTCACCAAGTTACTTAGTGTTCCCAAGCCCCTCTCTCCCATCTGCAGCCTGGCAGATGACTATTAGCTCATCTTCTGAAACACTCGAAGTGTTAGGTCTGTTTGCTTTTATTCAGCATTAAAACCTTTCAGCCGTAAGAGTCATAGGGTTTTTGAACTCAGAGGAACCTGTGGCAGTTTGTGATGGGTAGAAGGCACCATGTCCCCCTTGATTTCCACCTCACTTACTTGCCTTTGTTTTTCATGTTTACGTCGTCGGGAATGAACATGTTTCGCCACACTGGTTTGATAACCAGCTCTGAAGTTCCTTTAAGTACCGCTTTTTTGTTGTAGTTTAATGAGGTAAAGTAATTTTCTCTTTTGAAGGTAGTGGAATTACACTGGGCATTGGTTTGACTTGGTTTTGTGCTCGCTGCAGGAATTAGGTGGAGCCCTCAGGTTGATGAAAACTCCCTTTTGCAGCTCAGTGATCAACAGGAGGAATAATTGCTGCAGGCAAACTCTTCCCAGAGCGTCATCCTGGCTGGCACACACCAGAGGACTCGTTATAAGGAGGCTGTTTGGTTAAAATCACTGTAATAAAGCAGATTCTTTGCTGGCGCTATGGCTGGCCTCTTCAGTTTGGATACCCGAAGAGCGAATGCAACTCCAGCCCACCGTTCAGGCTCTTCTCTGCGCAGCTCCTCTTCTACGCTGCACTGAGCGCCCACCACAGCTGGGGATGTTATACCTTACACTTTATTGTCTATTATATTTTAGTGCACCAAAAATTATTTATTAACACCTTGATTTTTACATTTTTTTAGGGATTTATGAGCGTGTTCTGCTGGGGGCAGCATGGAGTGAGTGGCTTGTATCTGCAGCTTTGAGTGGCCGTGTGTATGGTACTGGGAAGGTGCATGGGGCTGGGGGTATGCCGGGGCAGCTGTCTTGAGGATTTATTTGTGGGGACAGCAGCTCATTGCATGCTTGTCAAGTCCTGCTCAACGGAATATTTATTGTCTCCCAGTTATTTGGTGGGACATCTTGGGGCAGAAGTTGCTGATTTTATTAACTGTTCAAAACAGGACGCTGAATCACATCCTGGCAAGGCTGCAGCATCCTGCCTTAGCGTGCTCCATACAATGGGGAAGTAAATTCACAGGCTCGTGACCCTCGGTGACTTTCTGGCCTGTAGGTGTGGCCGTGGAAGCCAATGGAGATATAATTAGGCCTTTACGTTTTGTGGTGGGTTGTGTGGGGACGTTCAAAGACCATGGAACCGAGGAAGCATGCGCTTATTTTACGCTTATTTAAGATCTGGCCTTTCCAGGAAACTGTTGCTGACTTAAATTTGAGCAACGTGAGGAGTTTACTTGGATGTAGGTAGAGTAACAGCAGGAGTCATGTCAGTTTGACGATGTGATGATCAGACCCTTTTCGGAATGTATCTGGCCCTGTTATCAAAGGTACTGGCTTTGCACAGAACATACTTTTTTTTTTTTTTTTCTGTAAAAGGCCAGTGTGGTTATTGTTTATTTAGGTGTTAAAGAGCCAGGTCAGAAAAATATTTTAGTTCCAAATGCCTCTCGATTTTAAATACCTTAATCTTTGATAATCAGTTGCCAAGATCTGTGAGTCAGAGATTTCTCATACAAATCAGAGCTGTCGTCTGCCCGACAAGTGCTCTTAAGTTGTTCTTGGAGAACATGAAATGGACAGAACACCTTCATAGGCATGGCTTTACTTTTAATGAAGAGAGTGTTTTTCATTTCCCAAACATTTACACATCCCTCTGCAGCGTTTGAATCCCTGATGCAAAATCACTTCACTGCTACACAAAACCACAAGAAAAAATGAGAAAGCAAAATAAGCCAAAAAGAAGCCCAGCCTCATATGGATTAGGATGCAGACTGCATCCCTTAGTTGTTTAGATTTATCTAGAATCAGAAGAACCCTTCTCTGTGGAGCTTGCCTTCCCTCTCAGAAAGTTTTAGAGTTGCAGTCCAGGCAGAAGTCGATGGCGTTGAGAGTGTGCAGCTCGGACAGATCTGCGCTAGCTCTCCGTAGCACAAGGTATGAATGTCCATAAGCAAAGTGTGAACTGGCAGTGGTCAACGGCTTTGCTGGAGCTGCTTTGTGCATAGACGTCTTCCTCTTGCAGACAGTGCAGAGGTTTATCTTCCGCCACAAGAGAGACAGATTTCACTGCGTCCTTCCTGGGACAGGAGCAGGAACAGAAGCCATGTCTGCAGAGCAGCCAGCATGCTGTCAGCCAAGGTATTGCCCATTACACCAAACTCTCCCCGAAGTCCCAGTACTGATGTAACATTTGTTGTAGGACGTGGACTCTGTGCCTGACGCTCATCTCACCAGCGCAGAGACCCTGTGCAGAGGGACTCGCCAAACTGACAAACCTGCCAAAACCACACCTGTGTTTCTCGAAGAAATCCTTGCTCCAAGAATCACTCGTGAAGGCAGCTGCTGGGGGATGTGTGGTGATGTGTTGCTGACCGCCGGGCAGAAAACCTCTGAGGCTTAGTATCAGGAGCCAAGGCATCCAGAAGTGAAGGGAACGGGACAAAATGTGCCTTTCACATTTTCCAGAGAGCTGCCATGTTGCTTGTTTGCCCTGTCTGCCATCCAAACGGTCGTGTCCAACACTCACCTCCCTGCGGAGACTGCTGCCTGTGGGGCTGCTCGCAGTGTGTCTGCGTGTGGGCATCTCCCTCCCAGCCCTGTAAAACTTCTTGGACTACAGATGTCTGCTTCCCTCTGTAACACCGATTCTGCTTGTAAAAGATGGGTTTGGAGTGGAGAGGAAAAAGAAGGATGATCCTGAGGTTTTTACCAAAACTTTTCTGTTTTGGGATAGCTTTGCCCCTGGCTGGCAGTCTCCTAATTTCTGGGGTGCTCCTCTTCCCCGTGGGGTGCTGGCTGTATACCCTTGGGGGAGCTGGAAAGGCAGGCTGTGGTCTAGCTAAACACTAGAGGGGGTGTCAGCGTTGGGCTGGAACTTTTCTTGCTGTCCTTTTACCCTGCGTGATCCGTCTAGATTTGTTTTATTTTATTTTTACGCATTACCAATGTGTCAAGTACTCCCTAGTCTCTGCTGCCTTTTTTGGAGTCATTCTGAAACCCAGCAGCTAAGCTATTTTTTGGGTTGCTGTGCCACCGCTGCCTGTAGTGTTCTCAGTTGTGCTTCCTATGCCGTTGTCTGTGTCCTGGCTGACCTTCGCGCACACCGCTTGGAAGCTGCTTTCTTAATCCTTGAAACTATTATTCACCTTCCTTTTCTTTCCCAATGGCGCCTCTGGAGAGTTTCCACTTGTTTCGCTCGCCTGTCTCCGGGAGACACCGCCGAGTGGGTGAAGTGGGGTGACTTAATAAAATAGTTTAAAGGATTAAAACAATGAGTTGATGGGAGGAATGCAGAAGGATCGGCCGATGTGCCGACAGCTCGGCTGGGGAGGACGACGGGAGCAGGATCGGCTCCTGCCCGGGAGTGCGGGCGGGAGGCTCTGCCTTTGATGTGCCCTC
The DNA here is from genome assembly GCA_013400035.1 of Rynchops niger. Lineage (NCBI taxonomy): Eukaryota > Metazoa > Chordata > Aves > Charadriiformes > Laridae > Rynchops > Rynchops niger. The sequence continues at coordinate 285,184 of VXBH01009139.1, forward strand.
CACGGCAGGAGCCTGGGGGCCAGCATCGTCCCACCTCTCCTAAAGCATGGACCGCGGCGCCGGGACACCTCCCCGACACTCCCGGGCTTGTGGTCTGCCCTCCTCCCTACCTGCGGTCACGGAAGAGCTATGGCAATAACACGGCAACAACAACATCCCAAAAAGTGACTTGTAGGAAAACACAGGGTGTCTTTGGGGGCTTTTAGTGCGTGGGAAGAAGGGAGCCAGTGTTTTGGGAATAGATGGCTTCCCTCAGACCACCAGAACGCTGCATGGCAGAGGGTGCACTAGGTTGGAAAATAGTGGTGTTGCTAATGCTGGGACCTCTCTGTATGCCTCTCGTGCTTCCCTGTGGCGGCTACCGCCTTCCCTAGCCTTGCCCTTTGAGTCCATGAGTCTAGGGCAAGCGTGGGCTGCTCCGTGTAGCTGTTTGGAGAAGCAGCGCTCAGCCCTCGCTGCAGGGTGGGCGGTCGTGGGGCTGCCGCAGAGGGCTGGGGACACGGGTGCTGGGGGTCTCTGCAGCGTTAATACGGCTCTTCTAAGAGCAAGAGAAAGGTTTCTTTATAGCAGTTAAATGGGCAGTCGTGCAGGCTGAGGTTTGGGGGCGATCTGGCCCCTGCCTCCTGGGACAGTGGTTATCACAAAAATGACATCATGTTTTGGTGGGAATCTCAGAAATGCTCGTTGCGATTCAAACGGTTAGTTCCGAGCACATCGCATAGCTGGGTGATGCTGTGATCAGCCTTGTGCCTTCTTGAACTCTGCAATCAATGGGACGAGCAAAAAGGATTTCTTTTTCCTTGTGAAACAATCTCTTATTTTATTTGGCTCTTCACCACCAAAGTGCTGGGGATTCCTAGAATTTTCTCTTTCCTGGCTGTTTGGGAGCTGTTCTGCAAACTTATTTTGCGCAAGTCTTGCTGGAACGGGGGATGATCCTGCTAATTTGTTCGTTTCCCTCTTCCTGCCCTTTCTCTTGGGCAGTTTATCCGAGCTGCTCCTGCGTTGGCTGCGGGCACAGCCCGGGTCGTGCTCTGCCGTGGGGTACGCGCAGCTGTCCCGGTTCGGCTCCGTGCGGATGCATCGCTGCCCGATGCATCGCTCACCCTGGTGCGCAGGAGCGGCTGGAGGCACATCATCAGCAGTCTATTTATGTTAGGAAATTAGCTTTTGTGGGCTTCATGATTGATTTCATTTTTTTTCTTTTTCCTCTTTGTGCTCGAGGAGCGCTTGTATCTGGTGCCGTGAATGGCCCGCAGTGTCTCAAACCCTTCTTAGCATTCTTGCGCTGTGGATGTGGCCCACGCCTTTCAGATGAACAATACACGCTCAGACTCCCCTTTTGTTGCTGCGCTGCTAAAAACACGAGAGCGAAGCCTGCCGGGTCTTGCTGCCTGCCTGACCGTCTCGCGCTCCTTTGAAATAGATGGGGAGATGTTTGCCCCTGCGGGGAGGCATTACAAGACACCCCCCATCAGCGGGGGCTGCTGCCTGACCCCCTTGCAGAAGACTGTTTGCTGTTGCGTGATGGTGCCCTGGCTGTGTCTGAGGAAGGGGAGATGTTCTCTGCGTGGTCTGAAGGAACGTCAGACCTTGCTGTGGTTCTGGGTTTCTTCTTGGGTGACTTGTTCTCAGCTCAGGAAGTCTGCGAAGTGATGTCTTTTTACAGCCCATCAAAGCTGCACCCTATTTTTTTTTTTTGTAATAAAATAGGATTTCAGAAGAGAAACTTTTCCTAAAGTTGCCCTGAAGGTAGCTGACGCCTCTTAAGACGCATCACAGAGGTAGAGCACCACAATCCAAGCCATGCTGGCAGCTCTCACCGACTTCAGCAGGTGTGTTGGGCACCTGCAGTTCTGATCACAGGTCAGTTTAGCAGCGTATCACAAAGTCTGTGCGTGTTTGCAATAGCACTTTCTTCTAAAACAGCATTGCACATGTTGAAACTGGGTCTTCCCTGGTCCTGCTGGGTGAGGAGCGTTCTGTTCGTCCCTCCACATGGCAGCCTGCTCCGGGTGGAGTTCAGCAGGGATGGTCACGGCCATATTCTCGCTTATGTTTGTAAAGGTGATTCCTTTGTTTTATTTAATCTTCCCATGGCGCTGGACTCGGTGTGACCGGTGTGTGACACAGAGCAAAGGACACTTGGAAACACACAAATTACTTTTTTTTTTTTTTTTTAAAAAGCATGAGAAATGACCTGCTGCTGTTGTTAAAGGCTCCCATTTCTGTTTCTCAGGTTGTACAGTAGCATGGGAGCGGGTGGCTTTGAAGTTCATTTTTCCCCGGCGCTGTTTTGTGTTGCTCGGATCCCTTCTGAAGGCCCCTTTCTTGGTCAGGAAGCGTTATCTGATGTGCCTCCTATCAAGCCAAAGCAAGCAGCCAGTGCGTTAATTGTCGGCTTGGCTCGGGAAGCAGGGGCGGGCGCAGCTGCCGCCTTGTCTTCCTGCTCTTTCTCTCCCCGCATCTTCCTTTCTATTTGATGTGCTGGTTTCCAGTTTAGTTTATGTTGCTATTTTGGTGTGACTGCGTGACGGCCCTCTGGCTTGCCGCAGCGGTGCCCTGTCTTAAAATCCACCCTCTGGCCTGTCGAGGGCCTGGCAGGGCTGTGGGAGCATCCAAGGGGACCGGCGCGGTCCCCGAGCTGCAGCACTGCAGTGGGGAATTGCACCGGAGAGACCCCTCTCCAGGGCATCATTCCATGTTCTTGTTTAACTGCCTTGAGGTGGCCAGGCTTTTCCCAGACTGAGCAGAAAACGGGGTGGTGGGCCGGGGGGGAATAATCAGTTGTCTTCCTCCTTATCAAAGGGGCTGTGGAAAAGGGAAGTGTGTTTAGTTTTGTGGAGCTTGGGAGGCCTATTTTTTTTTTTGTCACCTTATCAGTTTGGAAATGTTTTGAGGAGAAGACGCTGTAAAACCCAAGGAAATGGGAGGCACTGCTGTTTTCAGGCGTCTGTAAAATTGTGACCAATTTTGAGAGAAGCGAATGTTGTTTTGTTTTGGGTTTTTTTTTTTTGCCTAAAACACGGACGTGGTTGCAGGAGGGCAGCTCCCCTGGGCCCAGGGAGGGGTCTGCATGCGGTGAGGAGGAAGGGTAGGACAAGCGTGCCTGCTCCTAACTGTGGTGTTGATGGATGCTGGGATTAGGGGGTGTTCCTGCTCCGACCCTGCAGTCTGCTCTCAGATGAGCCCAGAGGCCACCACTGTCCCCAGAGCACTCTGGCTCAGCCCTGATGGATAGATGACCTTCTCTGCCCCCGCATCACGCGTACGTTTTGTTCCATTAATGAGGAGGAAATTAAGAAACTTAATGTGACAGAGATGTAGTGCCTGGAGAGCATGGTGGTGGCTGTGTGACTGGGCAAGGCTTCCTTGCAGAGCTTTTCTGGGACATGGAGCTCTGTGCCTGAGCTGCACAAGCACGTGTCAGTGTGGGAGTTCTCAAGATGAAAGGTTAAATAGAAACAGAGAAAGCTTCAGGTGGGAGAAGGTACCTTGAAAGCTCACCTGGAATGTTATCCCTTTGGGAGAGGAGGTATAACTTCAGTGTAACGTCCAGGCAGAGGTGAGCTCCAAACGTTAGCTGAAGAAAGCTTTGGTACCCATCAAGTGCATGTGCCTTGGTCCTCTGGTGGTGCTGGGCTGCTCCTGAGGACAGACAGTGCCCAGGTGTGCGAGGAGCAGCTCCCCTCTCTCATCCCGGAGCTCCCTGCCCTCAGACCTGCCTGGCAGGGCTGTCCCTATCCCCGAGGAAAACGCAAAGCTGGGCAGAGTGGAAGCCTGCTCTTGCGCACTGCGTGAGCTCAGTACTAAAATATGCTCCAAGAGTAGAGCTGTAAGCGAGCGGATCTGAACAGCACTTGCACTAAACGGGCTTCTCGGTTGCCATCGTCAGCAGACATGAGGATAACAAGTTCGTTACGGGTCCAGAAATACCAAGGGTCGTCGCAGGTGTGGAGGTCAGCCAGGCTGCCCGGGCATCCTGTGTACCAAGTGATCCTGCGGCAGCTCTGGGAGCAGCAGGGATACCCGGCCAGATGCAATCTCTGATCTTGCTGTGTTCTGCCTCTTTTAGCTCGATACTATTTTTTAATTCTTAGACTAGCGAGAGACTGCTGCATCAACCTCAGGCTTGGCTGTGTCTTCCCAGGGAAAGTGGTTTTCTCTCTACTAACTTCTGTGTATGGGTATTTATTTTGAGATGAGTTATGTAGCTGTAAGATATATTAATAGAGTGGTTTCTCATATCCTGCAAGATGATTACGTCTTATATGAGATTTCCCAGTAAAACAGGGAGGGAACTTGAGTACCCAAGGCGTACAAAGTTCTTTCCTGGGACGCACCACAGCCTGAGCCACAATGGCAAAGCAGGCTGCTTAGGGAAACGTTCTCTGCGACTGACAGCTGGTGAGCAGCTCTGTCTGTCTGTCCAGTAACGCGAGCAGCTCTGTCTCTTGTTCCAAAACCCAGTATTTTTAACAGATTGCTTATTGGCATTTGTAGACCCGGGGGGTGGCATTTTGTAATGATTAAAAGGCACTGCCTATTGTGTTCTTAAGCAACTTGAAATGTAATTGATGTGTGTTGCAGCCACGCTGTTCTGGAGCGTTCCCAAAGGGGAAGAAATATTTCCTTTTCAAGTTGAGCAGCGTGGAGCCAACAGATGGAGCAAGGGACAGTGAAGCCAGGGACGCTGGAGCCCGCTCCCAGCAGTGCTGTCGCCGTTAAGCACCCGCTCCTTGCCAGGCCTTGGGTGCCATCCCCCTGGGTGCAGAAGGGTCCCTTTACAGACAGCGAAGCACCGCAGCTGTCTTTACCCTCCTGCTGACACTCTTGGCATTTCCCAAATGCTTGTAAGCAGAGGTTTTTACCTCCCTTAGGGGGTCAACGCCATTAATTTGGTAAACTGAGGTTATGGAGTGGAAGGAGGACTGGTCTGCAGCTGTACTGGAGCACCAGGGTCCTGGGGCTGGGGCAAAACTTGTGGGCTCTGCATTTATTTGGGAGCCTGAAGTGACTCCTGTAAAGTAGCTGTGCTGGTCAGGATTCCTGGAAGGGCATCGAGGGAATGGGTGGTTTCTGGTGTGCATGCCAGTCGGGCCAGGGGAATATTGAACAGAAAGCTGCTTCTCCCCCTGGTTCGACTGGTGGTACTGGTGAAACGCGGGCATGGGGTTATGGTTTATGCCTGGAGAAGGAATTATTCAGGGGTCTGTAAGCAACAAGTCTTCAGCGAATTTGATTATAGCCAGCCACTACCACATAAATACCAAGCCACCTGAAAGACCTTCTTGTTTGGCAGGAGCTCAGTAACTCACAAGTCACACTGAAAAAGACCAAACCAAACCATGGTAGCTGTACAGTAAGTGAAGAAGTATTTTAATTTGACAGTTAATCCCTTTCCATATCTATATGACCGTGGTGGCATGTGGGGTTTTAGTTGTAAAGAAACAAACAGGCATTAGTGGATACGATGCTTTTTTTATGTCGTCCTGTCCCAGGGAAGGCGGAATTTGCACAGCGACGGGCTGCTTTGCTGATGGGCGCTGCGTTGCCTTCAGAGCATGCGGGAGGAAGCAAACAAACAAACAAGTCTGGAGGAGGGAAATGATTAGACGAGCCTCAGCTGTTTTTTTCGCCTCTTGAATGGCCCTCTTTCATCAGGATATGTTAGGACAAGTCCTTTTTCAAGCCAGGATATCAGTGGAAGACACAGTGTTCTGTAAAAGTCATCCAGTTCCTGGGTAGCATCAACAGACGCGATTTCTCTGCTCCGCACAGAATATACGGTCAACCTTTTCTTTTCCTTCTTCTCTTTTCTTTTTTTTTTTTTTTTATGGGTTTAGAAGCAAAAGGATGTGAGTTTTACAGCTAGTTATGAATCTTTTTGAATTTACTGACTTCTGTCTGACTCTTGGGCCAGCACAATGCTTCTGCTGTTCAAAGAAAACCAGTCCAAATTAGTATGTATAAGCCACTCGTTTTTATGCTGCTAACAAATGCTGCTTACTAGGGCATTTATCACTGCTGCCGAGGGTCAAAAGTTGGGGATGTTCTTTAATGGTAGGATTTTTCTGTTCTTTGGGACATTTTTTTTTAAAAAGGCTGGAGTTTTAGTGGTTTACAGGAACTGCGGGATTTAAAAGGGTTTTTTAAAACTGGGTTGGAATATCGTGCCTTGCTTTTTTCTCCCTTTTATTTTGTTAGCTGCCTTTTAAAGCCATTGTGTGAAGTGACTGAGAGCAAAGAGTTGTTCCTAGAGCGGAGATAAGGGATGGCGCCGGGTAATGTCGCTGTTTGAGGATGGTGCGAAATAGGAGCTTTTGCAGAGAGGTGCTTGGATGCGTTACCTCTGTACGGCACTGCGTGGGGCGTACGGAAACGGGAGCTTCTCTGGAAATCGGGAGCTTCTCTGGAAATCGGGGAGCGCGGGTAGTGCTGGGGAGGGACGGGCGGTCTGACCGGTGCCACTTTGTAAGGTTAGTGTGCAATTTAGGGAAGAAACATTTAAATTGAAACAGAAATCATGCTCTCAGCAGGTCCTTTGGCTTTGCTTTCTGGTTCATTTCCATGCAGACAAATACACGGTGACAAAAATTTTGTGATGTGGGTTGTCCTTTTCCTGCAGTCGCTTTCTGCTCCTCCAGCGCAGCTTTCTCCTTTGCCTGCAGCTGGGAATATCAGGCTATATTGTAAAAGATTTCCTGACGGTAAAAGAGGAGAACCTCAGGCGAGACAAACCGTCAGAGCTGGAGTTACTGATGCTTTTGACAAGGAGCTCTGTCTCTTCCAAAGTTTTTCCTGCTGTCGAAATCCCAGTCAGTACTTTATTAGGGATAAAAGAATATCCTTTGGGACGTTTTTTCCCTTTCCCAAAGAAATATTTCCCCAAATTCTTGGGACAGGAATAACGTGAATTATCTCCTTGTGCGTTGTCTAACCATTCCCTTCCTCTTGCTTAAAAACCAGCTGCGAGTGCGCGAAGCTGGTATCTAGCTAAATATCCCATACGTTGTGTTGGTGTCACGGCTTTTGTGTGACTTCTTGGCGTTTTTTTAACGCTTTCCTGTGAGATGTGGTGTGAGAAGGAAACAAGGCTCTTCCTGGCTCGCTTATGGAATGAACCAGATTCCCGTTTGCAGAAATTCTTGCCGTTAGCGTGTGTGCCGGGCAGAGCAGAGCCGGGCTTTGGGATCACAAGCAAACTCTGTGCGGCTCGTGTTCAGACACAACTTAGAGCGGAGTGAGTGGTGAGTGCTAGAACACTGGGGGAGTGTAAATGGAGAAAAGCTGGCTTTTAATTAGAGTGCAGTTGTCCTGCTGGCATTTTATTGATCTGATATATGACTTGTTGGAGCCTGGAACTTAGGCGAAAATTTTAGTTCGCTTTTTAAAAGCAGCTGAAATCTCAAACTTAAACCCGATCCGGATTTCTCTGGGAATTTTGCACCTTGAAGATTCAGTTGAAAAATGAGGAGGTTTTGCCTGGGAGCCTTGGGCTGTGTTCTCAGAGAAGGGAAAAGCTGAACTTGCACTAAAAGCTGAAAAAAGCAGGCAGTTTATGTCTGTCTTCACAAAAATACCGGGGCAGAATGGAGCATTAGCGCTCACTTCTGCCCAAAGGCAAAGACCCCGGATAAAGCACAGAATAGAGGAGTGCTGGGAGTAGGGGCTCCTGTGGGATCATTCTCTGCAGCGTAAGTAACTCCCACGTAGCACAATCTTGTAACGGAGCACTTATATTTAGTAGATAGCAGACAGTAATTAATGATGATCTATGTTTGGAAGCGTAAAGCGGCAGAAAATTGGGCTTTGTAACAAGGAATGTCTCTTGTGATGTTTTGAGCGGTGTAAGAAATGCAGCGTAAGCAGTTACTGTGGCAACTAAAAGGTAGCTTAGTAGATGTTGATTTTCAGCCTTGTGGGAAACGCTAACTTCACCACTTGGGTCCAAGTCTATTTCTAAAATGCTCGCGAGTGCATTCTGGTACTATGTAATTAGGCTTGTGCTGGTGCTTACTGTAACTACAGATTTTGTTCAGCCTTCTCTCTAGTTATGTTCTGGGGCCTGTGTGTCATTTGACTGTGTGGAAATATTGTTATGTATTTGCGTATACAGCCACCTGCCTTATCAGTAGTATTTTCCAGGACGGTTGTATCTAGCCAAAGAGCAAAGCGAAATCTTTGCTATTGTGTCGGTTGTTTTTTTTCCCCCCTGAGGTTTCGGAGCAGTTTCCTTTCTCTTGTGATGTGCAGGTTTCATCTGCCCTCCCTTCCTCTTTAATTCGACAGGCGGTTTATGGTTGCGTGTTCTTGTTTTTGCATTCCAAAGAAATCTCGAGAACTGAAATTAGTAGGAACTGATTGACTCGGAACCTGATCTGAAGTCATTTTACAGGTCTAAGCCTGTAAAAAGTCTTACACTTTGCTGGTTTTAAGTTGCAGAATTTGATAATCAAATGATAAAGTCATTTCCAGCCCATGACAGCTCAGGCAAGTATCTCCTGCAATGGCCAAGTAATAAAATGTTGGTGGAAAATGACGTGTGAATAATCCTGGAGCAATCCTGTGCAAGTGGCAGGATCAAATTTTGGGAACAGCTTCTCATGGCAAAATCCTCCTAGGTTTTAGTGAGAAGCCCTATCTTCCCTAGGCGTACGGACCCGAGCACACGTTTTGATGGTATTTCCTTTCAGTTGACTTCCTCTGTTTTGTTTTCCAGCCTAAGCGAGAGCTTTTTCATGGTGAAAGGCGCAGCCCTTTTCTTACAACAAGGAAACAGCTCCCAGGGCCAGCGAAGTCTCCAGCATCCTCACAAACATGCAGGTAGTGGATTAAATCACCTACCGAAATTCCTTCTCCCTCTTGCTTTGCCGCTCATCCCGTCCGTGGGGACAGGCTAATACCACGCGTGGGTGGGTGGATGACTTTTCTAATTGTCATAATGGGCCTTCTGCAACCTGCTGAGTAAAACCAGGTTTTCAGCCCACTTGACTGGAATGGGAACGTATGATTATTGAGTCTTTGTTTAAACCTTTGTCGTTATCTTGGCACTGTAACTGAAGCAGAAATTTATTCCGTGCAGGCATTGTGGCATTCATCATGGCATTCTTTAGCCAGGGAAGCCTGCTGAGCCAGAGGGTCTGTGCTGAATGTGTATCCCTGTTTTCTGCAGCCACAGATGAAGAAATGTCACTTTTTTCTGCTTCAGTGATTTGATCTTTGCCTTCCTCTTTGGCCCGCGGGGAGGAAAATCGGATGGGCTGAGTCACAGGGCTCTAGCACCTCTTCTGTAGCCGACGAGGTCCTGATTCAGCATGGCAGGGACATTCCTCCCAGTGCTCTCCCAGCCGCCAGTAATCTGAAGCTTGTGACTTTTGGTGACAACTGACAGCATTTGTTCTTTTGAAACTACCTGTTGTTGGGTTTGTTTGATGCTGCCGCTAAGAGCGAGGAATGTTTTAACAGGATATGGGTCTCTGGGTAGATGTGCATTCTTAGCTCCTTATATCCCCTTTCCTGGTTTCAGGAAAATCCCCTTTTCGGTTAACTCATCACAGTCTGGCCTGTAAGAGTTTATCGTGGTTTGAGAACAGACTGTCCTTCCTCCCCCAGTCTCCTCCAGTATGCCAAACTGGTGGGAAGAAACGGTAGGGAGTTGTATGGCGGACGTACATAAGGATTAATAAAGAGCTAGGGGCTTCAGGAACGTGGGTGCTACTTACCACGTGGTTTTATGCCTTCTGTCTTTGACAGTTTTGGAATGAGTGATTACTAGGAAAGAAGAAATAAGATCATCGGGGCATTTGGAGTGCAGGAGCATGTGGGAAAGGCACAGTGTGGTACTGTGTGTCTGCTGCTTAGTAAACACTCCAAGCACAAAGAGGGCGTTTGAATGCCAAGCTTGGCTTTGGGTTTCTTTAATTGTCAGCAATTTCATATACCCAGCAAACATCCTACGGAAGGAATTTTATCTCGTATGGAAAGTTATGAGAGCATTACCAAGTTATTAGATGTGAACTTGTTTTGTTTTCTTGTAGATTCCTTGTTCCATTTGCTTGCTTTCACCAAACAGAAACGTACCTGCTGCTCTAGAGCCTAAGGGACTGGTTGCATGAGCACTTTGTTGTAGATAGAAGGGATCCGTCACCCAAACTGGGCCACAGCCCTTCCTCCTCACAAGTTTCTCGTGTCCAGATGTACCCTCCATAAGGCTGGTGGGGCTGATCCCATGATGCCATGTGTGTTTCACAAGTCAAAGTTTTTCTTTTCTCCTTAGTTCCTTTTTTTTTTTTNGGCTTTTCCTCCTGCACCTTCTTCCCTTGTCCTCAGTGCCCGTATCTGTCTGTCTTCTCTATGATGCTGTAACAAGAAGGGTATCGTCATTTTTGCCAGTTGCAGGTGGTCTCAATATATTTGGTAGCTTCCAAATATAAGCTCGAGTTCTCACGCACCCAGATAACACTCGTCCAAGAAGCTCGCTTCTGTTAGAATTCTCTGGGACAGCAAAGTTAATTGGCCTTCCTTAAATGGTATATTTTGACTTAGAAACATCCAGTTTCATTAAAGGTCAAGACTCTGCTGATTCTTAGCGCAGCAAGTCAGAGACCCTTTCTGATTATTTCTCTGCTCTCCCTGCAGGTGATTTGCCCCAGCACCTCCAGGTGATGATCAACCTCCTTCGCTGTGAGGACAGGATCAAACTGGTAAGAAAAGATGCATTTTCCTGATCTCCTTTCTGCTGCAGGCATTGGAAACAGACCCGTAGGGGTTCACGAAAAGCCATGGCAAATCCTAGATTTCCGAGGCAGCATAACTCTGTGCTGGCTGCCAGCCCTACCGTGTTTCCCTGTCCACTGCTGTTGCCCTGGTCCTTACATCCAGGTCAGGAAACCGATCTGTCGGAAATGTGTTTATTTTGTTAAGTTTAATTTTCCAGTCAGATGACAAACACTAATACAGGAGAAGAGACAGGAGCTTGCTGATGCTAGTGGACACTCTTCAGTCAGTCTTGAAACTGCATCCAAATGGGGCTGGGCTTTCTTTTAAAGAAATCTGCAGAGGCTGGAAAAGTCGCTGCAGAAAAGTCTGTGTCAGTTGTCCCCTCCAGCATGGCTAACGTATTTCAGTGAAGGCTTGTGATTGGAAGAGTCCTCTGAGCCTGCCTTTGTTTTCAGTTCAGTACATGACCAATGTTTTTACCAACTTTCCAGTTGAACCTCTTCAGAACAATCTTCAGGTAAAATTTATAGTATTTCTCCAGACTGGGGCAGGTAACCCAGGCTAATCTTCTCCCCCACCCAATGCCAAATCAAACTGGGAATTAGCCTTGCTGGAAGATGGACCGTCTCTCCCTGTTGTGTTTCATACTGCAGCTAAATAAAGCTTTTTGGCACAATTACACCTTAAAAAAAAATATTAGGCAGCAATGGAAGTAATAACTATCACAAAGCTAGTTTGAAGAGCCTGCTGATGACCTTTTTTTAGGCTGTCCGTTTGGAAAGTGTGTGGACAGACCGAGTCCGGTACATGGTGGTTGTATACAGCAGCGGACGACAGGACACGGAAGAGAATATTCTGCTGGGTGTGGATTTCTCCAGCAAGGAGAGGTATGTTTAAGGCAAGGCTGGGCTTGGAAATCGGGCAGGCTGGCTTCTCTGGAAAGCCTGTCAACGCCAAACTGTCCCCGAGCAGTTAGTTTGCAAATTCTAGCAAGAGAGAGGACATGTGTTGAGTTTTCTGACCAGTTATGAGGGCGAGAGAGTGATTTTTTTTTTTATTATTATTTTTTTTTTTTTGGTCCAGAAAGATTTCATTCTCCTTGGAATCTCTGGGCGGTTGTGGGCAAAGCGTTCACGTGTAGTGCTGTGTAATGTAGGGCTGTGGCATCTACTTCATGTGTGGTAGTTTGCTCTCTGCTCGCTACAAAATGCTCTTGAAGGCACATTTGCAAAACTGGAATTTATTCTAATCCACCAGACTTCAAGTCTGTTGACGGTATGAAGCAATGGAGCTGGTTTTTGGGGGGGGTAGCTTAGTTGCCAAATAACATCGAAAAACAATACTGCAAAAGTACCTCCAAAACCAACAAACAATTGAGTCAGTAATGAGCTGTTTCTTTTGTCTGACCGATAAGAGCACATAGTATTTTGAAAGGCAAATAAAATATTTTGTTATCGCAGACCCTCTCACGTTATTCCAGTTGTAGGTGAGTAAACCCAGGCAGAAAAGCTCTTGGCTTGGAGAGACAGGGCCGGTTTGGTAGAGCTGGAGTTAGAAATCAGAGCTTCCAGGCTGTTGTTTCTGTTCTCCCGTGATTTAGCAGGCTGCCATGTTGAGCTGGTGCAGCCAGTGTGACTTTTGTTTTCTTTTTGGAAAACCTTAGTGGATGTTTCCGTTGTTATAAGTAGAAGAGGGGAGCTTTTGCACTGCAGTGAGACCTGTAGGGAAACTCCCACCCGTACCTTCCTAATACGATCAATGCCACTGGCTTTGCTGCTGCCTCTTGTCTCTGCTTTTAAGTTCCTGCTGTTAGTGTTACAGAGGAAATTCTAACTTCTTTCTGACGCACTTAGTGCGCGACAGCAGTAAATGTTTGCTGTGTCATCTTCAAATCTGAAACAACCTTCCAATAATTTGCTCCTGGTGGCTACTGATGTGAGACGAGAGGAAAGATGGAAAAATCATGACAAATCCATCCCAACTGTAAGATTAGCTGCCATTTCGGTTACTGTCTCTCCGAAAGCCAAAGTTTTTGTTAAATAAGTGTAAGTCTCATGCACAAAGAAGTCAGTTGGCATTAGCAACTTTATTGAGGGACTCTGTGGCTCTGTGTTGGGGCTGAAATGTCACTGCTGAGCTGTAAGTGTGCTGACTGCTGACAGTTTGACGAGTCAGGCGCTTTTGTGGGTTTTACTCCTTTTACATGTGCTTAATAAAAACCATTTTTTTTCCTCACAAAGCGCTAAAGCGCACATTGTCCATATGTGTGTTCAAACTGGCCTGTCAGATCCTTTGATCCGCTGTAGAAAGCGGCTGAAGGCTTAAAAAAGAAAGGAAAAGAACAAAACCAAACCTGAGTTCTTTGCTCTCTGTTGCTGTGTGCATCCCAATTTCCTTTAAAACTTTAATATCTCGGTGGCTTAATTATTTACTAGTTGAAAGTTACTGGCTCCCATTATAATATGGTTTTCTTGCCAGATTGCATCTCTGAAATGTAAGTGTTCTTTTGGGTTAGGTAAACTCATAAAAATCCTTGTCTTTTCTACCAGCCGGAGTGATGAAGTGAAAAGTGAACACAGAGTCCTTTGAAAGGCCCTTTGGGTCCCCTTCGGAAAGGGCAGGCGGCTGCTCTGCCACCTACCAGGGCTTGCTTTCTGCCGTGCTTTAGCGAGCTGAATCTCTCAATTCCCTGTCAGGGAAGTGCCTTGCACCGAGCTCATGAGGGTCAGAAAGCTGGAAAGACGATGGGGCAAATACTGCAGTGCTTTCTGGCAGGTTCTGGGGGGGAGAGAAGAGCTGGTAGCTTTCACTCTTGCTTCTGTGATGTTTCTCCAGCCCCGTGGAGCAATCAGTGTGCTGATATTGGAGTAGACCTTTAGACTTCAGCTGTCTATCTCCTCGTGCGTTATGCATTTGATGGCCTACGGTATTACTAGGAATTACTAGAGCAAGGCTTGAGGATGTTAAAAATTAAAGAGTATTAATAATTTAGGGTATTGGCATGACCGCATGGTGGCCTATGTTTAACATCCTGTGTAACAATCTCTCTTCCAGTAAAAGCTGCACTATAGGAATGGTTCTTCGTCTGTGGAGTGACACCAAAATTCATCTTGATGGTGATGGGTAAGAAACCGCATTAAAAGGATAAATGTGAATGTCCTTCCCTGCTGCGGGCTGCTCTAGGAGATATTCTCCTTCACCTTGCAAATGAAGTTCCAATTTTGGATTCGGGGCTGCAGTCTTCTTATTCGGGCAGTGAGTTTTTGTCTCGCTGCCTTCCAACTGCTCGGTGCAACCTGTGATACCCAGTGAATGTTCCTGAAATCCCACTCGAGGGGTGGAGCTCCCATTCCTGGCAGCCTACTCCGGGAAGGGTGTCTGCTTGCCATGCTGATTTGGGAGGTTGTTGGAAAAATTGGTGATTCAAATTCTCATCCCTGATTCTTTTTGACTGTGAGTGCCCTTAGAGCTGCCCTGCAGCAGCTGTTTGTAGAGTGCAGCTCGTGATGCAGAGAAGAGCAGTTTCTAACTGGTTTTTTTTATTCCTGTCCTCTCTCCGTTAGTGGCTTCAGCGTGAGCACTGCAGGGAGAATGCACATCTTCAAGCCAGTGTCGGTGCAAGCCATGTGGTATGTGTGTTAATTAGCTTTATTGAGAAAGAGACTATCATTTCTGTGAATAAATTAAAAACAAATAGACTGCATTTTAGCATTCTCCATAATTGGTATTCAGTGAGCTGCAGCAGAGATGCTGCTTCCCTGTGTCAGCAGGTGCTATAAAGGGACTGTGAGAATACTGATCTGAAACCAGGACCTTCCGCTTCTCTTCAGAGCGGCTATGTGCTCTTCAATATAAGGGAAGTGGCACTAGTGAGATGAATAAATGTGAAAGACCAACTTGAATTCATCAGGCTGCAAACCCAGTCTTTCCACGCTCTGCCTATTTTTCTAACTGGCTGAAGGAGGAGTCTGGGGACCCGTTGCCAATCTGATGGCGTTCCCTGTGTTCTGCCTCATTACTGGGGCCAGGCTGGGGTTCCTGCCGCGCAGAAACTTTCCATGCCGCCCCAGGTGCCTGTTCACCTTTCAGCTCCTGTCACTCCTCCCATGTGCAGGGATTCCAAAACACTGAAGCGGAGGTGGCTGAATCAGCACCGGCTGTGCCAGCAAATTCCTCCTTGAAGAGGCTGCTACCCAGCCCCGCGCACAACAAAACGCATCTCTTTTGGCCTGGGCAGTTTGCTGGCTCCTGCTGGAGCCTCGAGAGATGCCTGTCCTTGCGGCATCTGATAGGGAAAAGATACAGAAGTAGAGAAGGATGTCGTGCTAGGGATGATTTGGTATGTAAACAAATGAAAGTCTTGTTCCTGTCATTTTTTAACTCAGCCCCTCCTGTTGGCAACCTTAGATGTGGTTAATGTATTCAGTACAATGACATCTTCGGAGCAGAGCCTTAAAAAAAAAAAAAAAAAGAAGAAAAAAAAAATAGAAAAAAAATGAGGAGGGAAGGAAGGAAGGAAAAAGTAATGCTAGAATTTGGAAAAACAAACGACCCAATCTGGGCCTTGTCCCTGGAGCATGTCAGGGGCCAAGAATGCTGGTAAATATGCATTTGACTCCTTGCTGAAGGTGGTTTGAAAATTGTCCATGTGTTTTATTTTTCTTTGGTCTGGCTTTACAAGTTAGCTAATGATTAGATCCCAGAGCGACTTGTGCCTTGTGCTTGCCTCTTGATCAGGAGGAGATTTCAGCCTCTGCCTTGGACTGGCTCTTGAGAAGGCCTCCAAGGTGCAGTTTTTGCCCTCTCTGAACTCTGATACAATAAATCTGTGGCTCTCAGAAAGCAAACCGCAACAAACAATGCTGAACATCTTTTTCCTCTGTTAAAATCTCTCACGTTTTCTGCTCTTTCTGTTCCCACTGCTGACATCTGTACAAATTTGTTCTCCAAACTTGCAGGTCTGCTTTACAGATCCTCCATAAAGCCTGTGAAGTTGCAAGAAGGTACAACTATTTCCCAGGTGGGATGGCCTTGGTCTGGGCCACATACTATGAAAGCTGCATCAGCTCTGACCAGAGCTGCATCAATGAGTGGAACGCCATGCAGGACCTGGAGTCCACCCGCCCCGACTCTCCAGCCCTGTTTGTTGACAAGTCAGTTCTGAGTTTTATTAGAAAAAGTTGCTTTGGCTCACAAGAGAAATCCCCCCTTCTCCCTCTAGTTTTTCCACTGCTTCGTTTCCTTTCTTTTCCTAAATGTCTTCAAATGTTTTTCTTCCATTATTCTCATAAAAATTGCTTTTAATACAATTCTTTACCACCACTCCTCTGTACAGTATG
Organism: Rynchops niger; assembly: GCA_013400035.1. NCBI lineage: Eukaryota > Metazoa > Chordata > Aves > Charadriiformes > Laridae > Rynchops > Rynchops niger. The sequence continues at coordinate 301,245 of VXBH01009139.1, forward strand.
AGTTGCACCATATGTTTACTGCCAGCTTGGAGACATCCTCTCCTCTCCATTTTCAGGCCAACTGAAAGGGAACGAACAGAACGGCTCATTAAAGCCAAACTCCGGAGCATCATGATGAGCAAAGACCTGGAAAATGTGACTTCTAAGGAGGTAAATACAAAGATTGCTGCTATCTTTATTCTTCCTGCTAGACTCATTCCCAGACAGTGCTGTACTGACGAAGAGACACCATATGACTGGGTGTCACTGGCTTCTGAGGGTGTATTTCCAACTGTTCCGCAAAGGCTCTGCTCTTTGGCTTTGCTCTACCTCTGTTTCTCCAGCAGGGAAATGAGGGTAATACCGACATCAGAGTGCGTTTTTTCAAGACCTCAGTAACGAGTATGTGACTTTCAAATGCAAAGCGCCTGGTTCTTTGCCGAGGGAGTGGCAGCAGAGGTGATGCCTGCATCGCTGTTGGTTTTAGCACATGTTGGCATGGCCAAGCAGTGAATGTGCAGCCACTTACTCCTCACTGTATCCCTGTGACTTACACGAGCAAAGGCAGCACTCAGAAAGGTACAGTTGTGTTAGATGCTCCTGGACAGTGCAGAGCTAAGTCTATGCCTTCCTTTCTCCTTGTCGGCTTCATTTTAAGGTTTTATTTTCTTTGTTCCTGAACAAATGTCAGAGGGGCTTGCAGGCAACATTTTCCTAGTGAGTTTATGGGTAGAAAATCACAAGTCAAGGCTAAAGCTAGTTTGGATCCACCCCCGAGGCTGGTGTAAATACATCCATCCGCAGTGCAGACATACTCAGAGCAAATGGAAATAGTTCTTTTTGGGTTGGGGTCTTCTGCGTGTTTTTCAAGGGAGGCTGTTAACATGTAGGGCTTCCCTTCCTCAAGCTTAGCACCGAAGGCTTCGGGTACGCGCTCGTGTAACAGCAGCGTTACAAGTTGTAGGCGCAAGCCGAGAACTCGTCTGTCTGTGTACGTGTTCTCAACTCTTGGTGCAGTTGAGATGCTTTGATTTTTTTTCATTTTCCATGGTGAGTTAAAGGAAGTTGTGCTGCTTTGCACTGCGCCTTCCTGAAGCTGAGGTGCAGTGGGAGGAGTGTATGTCTGTGCCCTGGCATTTTGAAAAGGGAGAGTACAGGAAATCCCTCTTCACCATCGCTGCTGCCATTATTCACTCCTTGCTTCCGATGGGTTTCACGTTTGTTTGTTAGCTGCTCTCCAAGGTCTTGGTTTCTATCTCTTGAATTATTTTTAAGGAGCAGGTACCCCAAAATACTCCAATGTTATCTGAAGCTTTATTCACAGATCTTAAATCTGGGGGCCTAGGATACTTGGAGACGTGCCACGTAGTGAGATTCCTTATCTCCAAAAGGTTGAATCCCTCTTGCTGATTTTAATGAAGTACCAAAAAAAGTGTTTTGCAGAGGAGTGCCAACAAATGTGTCTATTGAACAGCTGTGATTCTAGGCGGCATCCTTTGTTTTCTGCTCTGCAGATACGAAATGAGCTGGAGAAGCACATGAATTGCAACTTGAAGGAATTCAAGGAATTTATAGACAATGAAATGCTGCTTATCCTGGGTCAGATGGACAAACCGTCTCTGATTTTTGATCACTTATATCTGGTAAGCTGCTGTGTTAGGAATTCCAGAACAGCAGGAGGCTCAATGGGAGTGATCTGACGATTCACTGGGCTCAGGGGAAGCTGGGTTTTGTGTCAGTGCTGACTCGTGCAGCATGAGCAAGAGGTACAGCCTGCTCTCCCCGGCTTTGTGCAGACTTTACTCCAGGACCCATATTGCTTGTAAAAGCCTGCAGTAGAGAAGCCCTTGTTTCTTGCTACGTTCTTGTTTCTGGCACTTGATGCCAAGGTTCTTTCAGGCTGATCCTGTTTCAGGCTGTACCGTGGCATAGCTGAAGTTTTCTCCATGCACGTTCATTTTCTATTTCAAGCGATGGAGATTTTTCTCTTGTGACAAACAAAGGGTCTAGCTGTGGATGCTGCCCCGGCGTGACAGCCGTTTGCTCGCTGACTCTGTATCTTTTTTTCTTGATTGAGTCTATGAGGTTCTGTAGGCACGGCCAGAACTATGTAAAGAATACGGCTGATGATGATGTGCTGTACCAGCTTGTGCTAAAGCAAAGAACGGTGCGTGTTTCGTCTAATCTTTTGCCACTAGATGGTACTCCAAGCAAAACCAGGACTGCCATCTGGAACAAAGACTCGCTTGAGATGAACACATATGTGCCCGTTATGCTTGGGGTTTTTTCTTTTTTTTTTTTTTTTCTTTTTTCTGGAGAGCGTCAGAGGAAGTGCTCATGTTTGAGGGCAAAACTTGCCTTCTAAACCCTTTTTAGCTTTCCGTTTTGCAGGTGTGGGGGGAAATCGGTATGTAACCACCCCCATAACTTTCAGGATTTGCTTTCCCGTATACCTGTGATTCCAGTCATGCCACACATAACCATTTTCCTTCCCTGCACGATTTATCTCTGTGGTTAAAAATCCAGAGTGGCCGGGAGCAGTGATTTGGAATGTGCTCTGTCACATGCTGGCCTAGAACTAACTCCTTAGGTGAGGACGCAATGCCCTCGTCCCCTCCTTCAGGAGGTCCCTGCGTGTTGAGGACGGGACATCTCTGTGCTGAGCTGCAGCGCTGGCTGCACTGGTGCCGTGTTGCTGTTTCAGAGGCAATTCGCAATATTTCTGCGAGGCTGGGGATTGCAGAACTTTAGGAGAGAGGGAGGGTTTTGGGCTCCTTTGAAACATGTGTTTTGTGGCTGTTGCAGGGGTCCGAGTGGAATGCCTCCAACCTCGAGGAGCTGCAGGGCTCGGGGTGAGTACTGCGCCTTGCAAGCACCAGCCTTGAAACCTCCAGTCCTTTGCCTTTAACTTACATTCAGGTCTCTTGAGATGACATGCAATATTTATAGACTGTAGGGATGAGTTTGGGCCCATTTCCAGTGATGCGGGTAACTTAACTGTCAAGACCTCGGTTGAGAAATCTTGCCTACCTCGTTTCTACCAATCCCATGTAGAGTGGAAATAACAAAAATTGTCGTTTGTGAAGTACGTCAAGATCTCTGACCCCCCGCCATGTGTAGCAGTCGAGTGTGAAATGGCCGTACACGTTGTTGTGTCAGGTGTGAATTCCTGCAGGCTGCACAACAGCAAATAAAGCGCTAAGCTTAGGAAAAAACTCTATCTAAATGGAGCAGAACTTCCTGTAGATGAGCAATCTTCACCTCACCTGCCCAGACAGGCAGCTGCAGGGCTGTCTTTCACCACGCTCTCATCACCGCACCACTTCTTGGCTTGATTTACTTTCACGCTTTTTGGCCGAGTAAGAATTTTGCATATAAATATTTGCTGCTTGCCCAAGGCATACACCAACCCTGATGTGAGAAACTGAAAAAAATATTGCTCAACAGCATCACTGAAAATGTTTAATTTGGCGTCCTTGGGAACAGATGTCTGAACATCTTTGAACAAGTAGATCAACCAGCGCGTTAATACTTTTGATCTATGGGGAAGGCATCTTGATATGCAGCGTCTAAAAGTCAAAGCTGGACAAATTCTGAAACAAATATCCTGTGTCCGTGATTTATCCGAATGATAGGAGGTAATAAATCAATATGGGCATTCATTCTCCCCCGGGTACGTTGTAATCCCTGCTGTAATATTTGGCAGGAATCGAGAGATACCACGTGACTCCCATTTCATATTTTTGGTCAGAAAGAAGAGAAAAGGATCGTTTTGCAGCTAAAGCCTGCAGTGGAAAATCGTGATTCCCGGGGTCTGTTCCCAGCTCTTGCCCGAATGAATCACTTGCAACCGATGCCCTTTTCTTCTTCGGGCGCCCCCGAAGCTGTGTGTGGCACACAGTGAGGAGGTTACAAAGCCTCGGCAGATGGGGTAAAATAAAATTCCCCTTCCTATGCCCAAGGTCCCGACACTTTGAATGGGATATGCCAGTGGTTAGAGATGGGTGAATGGGCAGGTCCCACATGTCATGTGTGTGACCTGTGTCACCGGGTGTCCCAGGGGTTCGGGATTAGGGGTGTAGATAAAATCTTGTAGTTCATGCTGTGTCAGATTTCACGGACTTCACAATGTGTGTCCGTTCCCTTTCATGACCACGGCAGTTCAGCTTTATTTTTCCTTTTGTTCTCCACAGCATCGACTACATTTTGAATGTGACCAGGGAAATTGATAATTTTTTCCCTGGTTTGTTCGCGTATCACAATATCCGAGTGTACGACGAGGAGACAACAGACCTCCTGGCTCACTGGAACGAGGCGTATCACTTTATAAATAAGGCCAAGTAAGCGGGGCTGGGAGACGCGATTTCGTGTGAGAGCCCGTCAGAGGCACGGGAACACACACTGCCCTGTGAGTTCCATCCAGCACGGAGCTGGGTCCTCCCCGAAGCCACACCACCGTGGAAGGAGGCAACAGGGCTTTTTTCGCATTACTGCTCTTGCCGGGAGTTTTCTGTGTCCCTGGAACTTCCCCATACCTTGTCTCTTCCTGTACTGACATTAACCTGTTCCTAGCCTATGATATTTTTTATTATTATTTTGTTTTCCTTCCAAAAGGAAACAAGGACGTTTCCTCTTCTCAAGAAGTTCTGGAAACGCTCCAACACGTGCCCGTGTTGGACTAGCCCCGGCTGTCTCTGCAGACAAGAGGTGGTGTCAGAGCCCGGCAAACTCTCCTGGGCTTTTACACTCGGGTCCTTCCTGCTTATCCCTGTATCCGAAGATTCGGGCAGGCAGGAGGCTTCGTGGTGGTCTCTGAAATGGCAGCATGATTGAGGCTGCCCTTCTCCAACTCTCAGCTTTTCTGGAGAGAGATTCTTCTCATGGTCCCCTTAATCCAAAACGCTTGTGACCTACTGAGCCGTGGCGTTAGGGTGGTCAGGAGGACAAAGCACTGTCCCTCCGCCACGTAAAAAGTAACAACGAGACATGTTTTCCTGTCTGTCCTTCTGCAGGAAGAATCACTCCAAGTGCCTGGTGCACTGCAAAATGGGTGTGAGCCGGTCAGCATCTACTGTTATAGCTTATGCAATGAAGGAATTTGGCTGGTCACTGGAAAAGGCTTATAATTATGTGAAACAAAAACGCAGCATTGCAAGACCAAACGCAGGCTTCATGAGACAGCTTTTGGAATACGAAGGCATTTTAGATGCGAGGTAAGGCGACAGGATGAATGGAAAGGTGACCTGCAGGGAATAAGAGCTAATTGTCGGCAACTTCGCGTGTTTTTCTATCGCAAAATACTAATTGATCTCCATGGAGCTCTGCTCAGGCAATAGGTTCTTCTGCCGATGTCTTGCACGGATGCCTGTGGTGCTCAAAGGTGCTGGCAGCGTGTGCGTGGTGCTGTAGTCTGGAGGGTCTTTAGAAGGGCAGATGCAGAAGCCTGGGCTAATTTTGTTTTTCTAAACCTTTCCCATGCTAGGCCTCCCTGGATGGAAATTAGCTGTCTTCTAGGGAGATCCGCTCTGGTTTAATTCAGTGAGGCTTTCACTGCGCTTGGGAAGCATGTTCGTATTTCTCAGCAGCCAGTACTGTTCAGCAAAACATTGTTCTTGTTTTATGAGGCAGAACCGAGCTGAGGCAGTGTTGGAGGCAAGTCATTTGCAGTTCTGGGTGACCATGCCAATCACAAGTCTTTGTTGTTGCAAGCGCTGTAGTATCTAATAGGGGTTTCTGCATGCTCTGCTTGGCCTCTGCTCTACTGGGGGAAGAGGAGGAAAATTTTTCACTGTGGTTCATCGGGAACTGTGCCATGAGATGTGCAGAGACGTTGGTTCAGAGTGTTTTGCTCTGGCAGAGGGCTCTGTGCCCCTCCACCCTGAGAGGGACTCTTCTCAGGGGCTCTTCCCACCATGGCTCCGAGGGTCTGCCGGGCCAAGAGGCTCCGGAGTGGACAGGCGGGAGGGACAAAATCCTGATGCTAGAGATGGTTTTGCTCAAGTGGGACTGCCAGGCTGGGCCCACCCTTCAGCCTTTTGGTTCCAGGTTGTGGAAAGGGACGAGAATGTTCCTGGAACCGAGCATCCTACAGCTGAATGATAATCACTTGTGTCTTTGTCCTTTCCCCCAGCAAGCAGCGCCACAATAAGCTGTGGAAGCAACAGGCAGAGAGCAACCTACCCCAGAACACAGACGGCACCACGGGGTCGGGCGACTTCTTACTCGAGAGCTTAGACATCGATCTAGAAAACCGCCTGGCTGACCTGGACACACCTTCGCAGTCAGCGTACCTGGACAACCGCGCCAGCACAGACATGTCTGTGGGGTTTAATTATTGCTTCCATCGCCTCTCGGACACACTGCTGGAGAACAAGATCCCCGGCGACAGGGAGGGCTTTTTCCACGTGGACGAGCTGGAGCGGGATGCGCTTGCGGAACGCACGGCCTCGCTGGTGGGACAGCCTCCGACTGCGCCTCCGGAGGGGAGGCTGGTGGAGACGGCGAAAGCCCTGGAGACAGCGGAGCCGCTGGCAGAGCTGAGCAGTTTCACCGAGAAGGAGGTGAAGAAGAAACTGGACTTCAGCCCCCGTAAGGGAAGGGTAGTGCTGGGCCACGGGGATCCAGGGGAGGACAGTGTCAGGGAGGAAAATCCAATGGAGAAGTGGAGGCGGCGTTTGTCCATGCACAAGGAAGAGAGCAGGCTTAATAGAGAGAACTTGAATAACAACAACAGCAAAAGGAGTTGCCCAGAGGATTTTGAGGTGCGTATGGAGTTGAAATGTAGGTGATTAGCATGGCTGACTACTGCAAGTGAAACTGCTCTTCTCATCTTCATAGCACAGTTTCATTTGACTTGGATAAAGCCTTTCATTCCATGATGAGCTTCTTCCTTTTCGAAGTGCTTCTGAACGTGGCTTTGCTTGCCCAGGCTATGGATTTAGATGCCAGAGAGAGAGAGCGCACACACGTGAGTGCCCTGTAAACTGCTTTGGGCAACTTGCTTGCATGACCATCGCTTGAAACGGTAGGTATTCTTCCAGTATCTTGAAGATACTGTCTGCTGAGAAAGTACGTGGCTTTTGTTCCTGCTGCAGGGCCTTAAGAGAAGTGGAAATGGGCTTTGTTTCAAATCTGCTTGGCTGTAAATATATCTTGTGGTCTGTGCCTCTGGCTCTGCTGATTGCTGATGTCCCGTTCTGTACACGTTCATCTGTACCTGTTTTCTTTTTTGCAGCACGACGCCGTGTTTGGGATCCTCAGTAAAGTCAAGCCGTCCTATCAGTCTTGCACTGACTGCATGTATTCCTCAGCCAGTTTGTCTCCCGACTCCTTTGGGGAGCAGTGCGAAAAGTTGAACCCCGGCTCCACGCGTCGCAGCACCACCATCTGCACGCAGCCAGCCCTCCTCTCCCACATCAATTCCAACTTGGCCGACCACCTGCCCAGCAAGGCACACTCAGAGGAAGGAATCAGAACTAAAAATAATGAGGCTTCGCTTCCTCTCTCGGCAGGAACTGGTACTTTGGAGGCTGGCACTTGCAAATCACTTGATCAACACTGCAGCATTTTGGAGAAAGGAAAAGATGCGCCAAAAACCCCGGTCAAAACTCTGCTGCCCAGGAGAAACTCGCACTGTGACAAGAGCCTCCTTAACACAGAACTGGTAAAAGAAGAATCTCTGGCCAGAAAAGATAGCAAACCTACCAAGGAGCTGAAGTACTTGTTCAGCAAAGACTTGGAAAAGCCAAGTGCAAATAGTTACTTGATGCAGCATCAGGAGTCTCTTATTCAGCTGCAGAAGGCAGGCTTGGTTAGGAAACACACCAAAGAGCTGGAGCGGTTGAAAAGCCTGCCCTCGGACGCCTCGTCGCTGCTCAGGGAGAGCCCCCTGAGCAGAGTCGACTCTGGCGTCGTGGAGGAAAGCGAGGGTTTGATTTCACATCACAGCCTCGTACCTCTTCTGGGACCCACGCCGTTGATACCCGAAGAAGAAAACGATGTGGGGAAGTTAGAGGTGAAACGCGTCTTGGAGGGGATCTCTCAGAAAACCTCCACGCCTGTCACGTGTCGGTTGGAGCACACGAGTAGTTTCACCAAGGACTTTCTGAAGACCATCTGCTACACCCCCTCCTCCTCCCGGAGCTCCAACCTGACGCGCAGCTCCAGCAGCGACAGTATCCACAGCGTGCGGGGCAAGCCCGGCCTGGTGAAGCAGCGAACTCAGGAAATTGAGACCAGGCTGAGACTGGCCGGCTTGACTGTGTCTTCTCCTCTGAAAAGGTCCAATTCTCTCGCCAAGCTGGGATGTCTTAACTTGTCCTCTGAGGACTTATCAAGTGACATGGATGTGTCAACTATAACGGACTCAAAAGAGGCCGTTTCAAGTGAGTCTTCTGTGCTCTGTGAGCCACAATCCACGCTGAGGAGTGCAGACGTCACCTCCAAACTGGCAGCGAAGCCAGCGCTCGGAAACTTGAAGAACACGCTTTGGATGGGCAAAAGCTGATGCCTTCTGCAGGGGCAGGGGTGGATTTGGGGGGTTTTATGGCATTTATTCATTGCACCGGTGCAGTTTTATCATCTGACTTGCAGTAGTTCACCTGATGCCACCTCGTCTTCCCCTCCTTGTACTCTGAGTAGGGAGAACACAACCATGATGGGTCATGATGAATGGCACAAGGGAAAATAAAACGTATTGCATGGCTTAGAAGAGGACTTTGTGTGTGAATTGCCTGTTGTCCTGCAGGATGCTATTTCTAGTGCTGTTTGCCAAGTATAATAATGTGGTTTTGTGTGTGTGTGCGTATATATAGATAGATATTTGTGTCTGTTTATCTATCTATCTATCTATATATATATGATGCTGAAATATTCTGTTTCAAAGACTCAACAAAATAATTAATCATGACTTTTTTTTTTTTTACAGAACAAACATAAGTCTCTAGTTAAAAGAGAGCACTTGTGGAAAAATTCTTAAAATGGTGACGTGAACACTACCTCTGTTCTTGCTGACTTCTAGTCTTGGTTTATTTGTTGTTCTTTTTTAAAAAAAAAAAGGCTTTTCCCACAATACTTACCCTTGTTTGAAGGTATTTCCTTGATGTTAACTGTAAAGGCCTGGAGGAGTTTGGAGGCAGAGGCTTTCCCGCACCGAGTGAGCTGGCTGTGGAGTGAGGGAGCGCTGAGCTGTGTTCGTGTTGACTCCGTGACCTGCTGGCGTTCGTCCGTCTTCGCTGCGTGACCGGGTGAATTGTCATAGTCTCATGTTGGTGCCGGAGCGACACCTGGGCTGTGTCGCTGGCGGAGGCTTACGCTCCCGTGGAGAGGCATCGTGTTCTTTGGGTGCTTTTTGCTGTCGTTGTGGTTTGTAATGTCCCAGTAACTAATGACGAGCCTGGCCAGTAAGTGACCGTGGACCCTAGTGAAGCTTTGTGTAATGCTGTGTCGGTGTCGTGGATGCTGTGTTGGGGACCCTTCTGCATCGGGCTGTTGGTGGCACACCGTGCCGGCGAGATGGCCGAGGAGGGACAGCTCTCCTGGTGTCCCACGCGTTTGAAATTGCAGTAGGCAATAGGCAAACGTGTGTCTTTTCTGATGAGTGCTGTTGGTTTGGGTAGAACGGCTCCTGTGCCCTTGGTTTGCTGCTGCCTGGGAAGCTGTTGACAAAGTCCGAGGGGTTATTTATGCCGGGTGGCAGGAGCCTGGGTGGCCACAGAGCGGGAAGCCCGGGTGTACGTGTCCCAGCTCTTGCAGAGGTGACAGAGACATAAATCCTGCTCTCGGGGGGGGGGCACATCCTTCGGGGCGAGCAGTCAAACAGAAATACGGGCTCACTCCAAAGAGAGAGGGATGATGAAGGTGTGGGTGAGATCTCCTTTCGGAGGAAGGCATGACCCGCAGGGAGGACAGCGGGGGCTGCCCGTGCTCTCCCTCGGCGAGGCGCCCGTGGTGCTGCATGCTCCGCAGCAATCGTGGCCCAGGACGCGCGGCCCTTCCCACGCCGGAGGCTGGCTCTTGGGCACCGGTCGCAGGCCAGTGTTACCGTGCGCTGCTCCTCTTGCCGCCCTGCGGTGGGTGGTGGTTGTAACGCGGCGGTGCAGCCGTGCTGCCTGAAACGCACGTTTTCTTAGGATATTCTGGGCAGCCGGCCAGGTCAGGAACTGCTCCGCGCGAGATGCGCTGGCCGCGTCGGGAGGGAAGAGCTCGAGAAGCGTGTAGGGGACACGCTCCGAACCTTGGTGCCCCCCCCGATCCCATCTGGAACCGGGCTGGCTGCTCCTGCCTTTCGGGGTGGTGTTTTGAAGCAGCTTTGGGGGTCAGAACAGACCTTGGGGGTCAAAACAGACCTCTCGGGGGGTCGGTGATGGCAGACGGATGGATTTGCTCGTTTAGCGAGCAGGCAGCGGACGTGAGCTCTCACACGCTTTAAGATCTCCATCGAAAGCCGTTCTTAAAAATCCCCTCCTTGCGGTGGGGGGGGAGAGCGGGGCTGCAGGCGATCCCTCTCAGAGTCTGTATTAATCAAAAATCCCCAGCCTTGAGAAAGGGAGACACGTCTTTTACTGTCCTAAATGCCCAGAGTTTACCTTTTTTCCTTAAGCAGAAGACCCCGTGGTTTTTATATTGCCAGTGTGAGGAATTGTAGGGACCGGCAATCAGTAAATAAATACCCCTTCTTTGAAGAGCGTTGAATTTGATGTACGTTTTTAGCTTAAGGCACGTTTCCTGTTTCACCCGTGAAAGCTGGTCTGAAGCAGAAGCTGCTGCGTGAGGGGACCTTGCAAAATGCGCGCAAGCTTTTGCTTTTTAGGGCTGAGAAGGCGCTGGGTCGTGTTCGGGGTGGGACTGAAACACCCCCCGCCTGCTGCCAGCGTAGCACGGGTGCGCCCGCAACTCCAGGTCGGCAATAAATTCCCTGTATTTGTGTCATCTTTCCTGTCCTCCTTTACCCCCGGATTGTGATTTCTGAAAGGGGGCAGGCGATGGGGGCGCAGGGGAGGCCCCGGGGCTGTTTGACGCCCGGCCGGAGCCCCTGCCCTCGCAGCGCCGCGCTCAGATGCCACCCCAGCGCGGTTTGATCCGTTCGCACGGTTATTTTTCTCCGCTTTATGTTACACTGGCACCTTTCTCAGCGCTGCAGGCGCTTCCCATCGCTGCCTGGCCAAGGGAAGAAGTTGCAGGGGGGGGGGCGGATTTGAACAAATTCAGAAAAATTCCGTTATCTGATGCAAGCGAACATCTATATATATTTCCTTCCTGTTTTCTTGAGTGCCTGCCGAGTTCTGCTGCGTTGCAAACCCCCGCTTTCCCGGGGTGCAGGGCGGCACCGACCGGGGCACGGGTGGGTAGGAGTCAGTCCCGAAGCCACCGTGCGGGAGAAGCACCAGCGTGCCATTTCCAAGGGTTTTGTAGCCAAACTTATGATGCTTCGTTGAGATTTGTTGCATGAGACGGTAGATGTGTTTGTCCTCGCCCCCCGTCATTGTAATTGTTCTTTTACAATTGAGTGCCTTAATAATAGTTTACAAATACTGTGTATTTATGCTGAGCTGTTAAACTCTGCTGTTTGCTCGTCTTTTTTTTTTTTTTTTTTTTTTTTTTTCCCTTCCCTTTTTTTGGTGCTTTTGGTGTTTCCGGCGACAGTGAGACCGTTACTACTTCTGCATATCCACCTCCCGGCCCCGCGGAGCTCAGCGCTGTAACCACTTCCCTCCTGCTCTGGGTACGGCAAAACCCAAAGGGCTGTGTTGAGCTGCCTGGAGCCGCCGCAGCCCCCGGCGCCCCCATTTCTCTATGCATCGCTGCAGAAACACGTCCCGGGGCTGGGGGCGTCCAGGGAGGCGTCCCCGTGGCCGGGTCCGAACCCAACCCCAATCCCATTCTGCCAGAAAACCCGAAATGCACAAAACTGGCACCTTATTTTTCCAGTCCAGGCTTTGTCGGTCTGTGTGATAGCAATAGCCGTGTGTCGTCGTCCCCCTCCCCGGGTCGTCCTTCCCGTGGTGCGTGTGGCTGGGTCCTGTCCCTCTGTGTGTCCCCCCGCAGCCCGTCGGCGAGGAGAGGAGGGGTTGGGTGAGCAAGGTGTAGCTGTTCCAGTGCATTGCTCCACTCTGTGATAACGCCGTCCCTGTTATCCCATGGTATTTCTTAATTCTGGTTTTATATTTAAATACGCAGCATCTTTTGTACTGTACGTTCGCGGTAGGGGACGCATAATGCACTTTTGGTTTTGTTTTGGTTTTTTTGGGGGTTTTGTTGTTTTTGTTTTTGTTTTTTTACTTTTGTTTGTAAAAATGTACTGTATATTTTATGTGCGTCTGGTGAGAAAAAAAAATAAACTTTTTGGTTTTGATTTGTTTGCCTTTTACAAATGAGCTTTGCAGCGTTCTTGGAGGAGGGTGGGGAAGGATCAGCCCGGCCGTGGGGAACAGGCCCCGGGGGGGGGGCGGAAAGAAAAGGAGGCGACGGACAAATATCACGGGAGCAGCAGCCGCCGCCGGCTCCCGCAGTCCCTTGTCCCATGTTATCTCTTCCCGTCTGCGCTCCCCTCTTTTTTTTTTTTTTTTTGGGGGGGTCCTGGCTGTTTTCTGCCGCTGAAGGCCACGCTGGGAAGATGCTTTTGTCCCTCTGGGTTGTGTCCTCGCAGCGCTGGATGTGTTTCAGCTGCCCTGGCGGGACGGTGAGCGCTGCAGAAACGCACCCCAGCCGCAGCGCGGGCCACCTTGCCGGATGTTTTAAAGGGAAAAGGGAATTAAATAGAGATATACTTAATTCCTGGAGGCAGGAGTAGAACTGAAAAGTGGAATTCTCCGCTCTAGCCTCTTTTCAGAGACCCCGGGCCGGTTTAAGGAGAAGCTCCTCGCCTTTCTCCGAGTGGATGCCGGCAGCGGAGCCATGGTGCGTGTCACAGCGACGCCGGCGCTGGGCCGAGCCCCCCGCCATGCGGAAAAGTGCTTATTTGGAAGAGGGGCTTGCGCTACCGCGGCGACGTGGGGGGGTTTAATTCCCACAGACCTGCCCTGCACCCTCCTCCGAAGAGCAAATCCCCAGCGTGAAATCCCGGGACGCGGCTCTTCTGCCCTGAGCCGCTCCTGCTGCCGCCCCAGCGTCCGCCCGAGGTGGGACCGGCCCTTCCCGGCCATTCACCAAATTTTGCCTTTAAAGGCAAAGGCCGAGCATCTGTCTCCTGTGCCGGCGAGGAGCCTCCTCGCTGCCTGGGATTGTTCTCGCTCTCCCAGCTGCTTCAGGGAGGAACATGTCAGTGTTTACCTTGGCGGAGCAGCAAAGCGCAGGCTGGGGATGCTCTCCAGCTTTGGCACGCTTGCTAATTGCCTCCAAGAGTCGTTAACCCCCACCAGAAATAATTGCTTTTTAGGGTTTTGGGGTTTGTTTTTTTTTTTTTTTCTGGGGGGAAAGGGGTGATTTGGCTTGCTGTTGGCGGCTGGTCAAGCGGGGCAAAGCCGGATTTACCGCCTGCCCTCCCTGCCCCGGCACCGAGGAGCTGCGGCTCCGCCGGACCCAGGCAGGAGCCGGCACTTGCCGCTGACTCCACCTTTGCCAACGCACGGAGCTCACGCCGCAAACTCAGCGGGATGAATTAACTGACTTTTAAGTCCTACCGCAGCCTTCGTAGAGGCGGCAGGGGTTGATTCAGGGGTGATACGGGTACAGCGACGCGCTGCGTGAGAGCGAGGGGCCGGGGAACGTCTTCACCCGGCAGCGGTGTGTCACCCCGCAGCCACCTGTGGCACGCGCTGGCTGATGCCGCTGCGCGTCACCCCCACATTTCTGGGTTGTGCTCGCAGCTTGGCAGGGACTCGCGCGCAGGCGGCGGTTCACCAGCTGGGAAAATAACCTGCAATCGATGGAGGAGAGCGTCCCGGGCTCCCTGGGGTGGGTTTGCGAGGGGTTTTGCTCTTCTCCTTACACCCAAGAACGTCTCCGGTGGGAACGGGGCTCTTCCCCCCCCTGCGGGAGCCGGGTGCTGAGGTGGGCTGTCGCGGGGCGGGAAGGTACCCGCTGCGGGAGCTGCAGCATCCAGAGCTGGAACCGGCATCTGATGGATGAACCCCCCTGTCGGAGGACGGAGACCCCGGGCTGAGTCACCCCGGCACGGAGCGCTTGGCTTTGCTTCAAGGCCCTCCCAGAGCTGCCCAGACATGCTTACGTGATGACACGCGAAGGAAAACAGTGGGAGCGAGTGTGTGTGTGCGTGTGTGTGTGTGTGTACACGTACAGTTTTTACACCCTGGGGTTAACTCTCTCCAGCGCTGAGCCACGGCGGAGCTGGAGAGCTTGTGCTCCTCAGGCTCCCACTTGGGGAGGCAGCAGTTTCCTCGCTGTCCCGTGCTTTTGAGGTCCTTGGGACAGAGTCTGTCCCTCAGCCAATGCCATTTTGGGGTCAGATGTTTGCTGTTAGTTCCTTTAATTCACACTTCCCTTGGCTAGTTCACCAGACGGCGCTCCCTGCTCACCTCGGCTTCCCAAAGCTGGAGATCTCCCCGCCGCCGCTGTTTGCGTCTCAAGAGTTGCCTCTAAGAGGCGACACGTGTGAGAGGCACCATGGGACGGGACCATGAAATGGCCGGTGGGGGCCCTGGGGCCGCTGGTGAGTTCGTGTGTCTTTTTTTGTTCTTGTTATGATTGAAAGTTGGTTCTTTGCGGAGCGGTTCTTGTTATGGCCGAATGTTACATCCTGTTGTGATGTTGCTATGGCGAAGCCAGGCAACATCTGGAGCAGCACGAGTTCTCTCCGGCGACCGTCGGAGGATTTATTTATAGCCTCGCTGGCGAAAGGAGGCGCCTGAGCGTGAAGCAGAGGATGGTGGGGGCAGCCTGGCACTGAGTGCCCTCCCAGTTGGGTCCCAGGGTGGTGGGAAGACGTGAGGTTGGGTGGAGGAGCCCATGAGTGGTACGGAGCCGTACTCGGGACAGAGCAGATCTCCTCAAGGACCTGCTTGGCTCCGCTCTTTACCCGCAATGGGAGGAGGATGGTTCCCTACCAGCACTTCCTCTGCTCTNGAGGGGAGCCATAGGACGAGGGGGAAGGGTTTTAAACTGAAAGAGGGGAGATTTAGATGAGATCTCAGGAAGAAATTCTTTGCTGTGAGGGGGGTGAGCCCCTGGCCCAGGCTGCCCAGAGAAGCTGTGGCTGCCCCATCCCTGGAGGGGTTCAAGGCCAGGTTGGACGGGGCTTGGAGCAACCTGGGCTGGTGGGAGGTGTCCCTGCCCAGGGCAGGGGGTGGCACTGGGTGGGCTTTAAGGTCCCTTCCCACCCAAACCATTCCATGATTCCCAGTTTCACGCGGGGGTCGGGTGCCTGCAGGGCTGGTCAGCGGAGACCGTAATGATGTCATTGGGGGAAAAGATAAAGTTTGGCAGGTGAGTGAGGCTGGTTTTAGTGAACAAAGCGATGGGCGCAGAGAAGCAACAGGAGGGACACAAAGGGCCACTTCGACACCAGCAGCCTCCTGCAGAAAGAGCAGCTGCTCCGGCAGCAGGTCCCCAGCTGCCCGCAGCCCCGGGATGGTGCCTCTGGGTCTGTTGAGGCTGGGTGGTGGTGGGCAGCCACACCGGCCTCCAAAGAGGTAGAAACGTCAATATTTTTCTAAGCAGAAGTTGAGAGTTGGCACTGCTGATGCGCAATGAGCTGGTTCCTGCGATGGATGGATGGATAGATGGATGGACGGACAGACGGATGGATGCGGGGCTCTGGCAGGGACTGGTGAGGCTCCTTCTCCATCCAGCCCTTGCCAATGGGCTGCTGTTTGGAGAACCTGTGGTGGCAGGTCCTCTCTGTGTGCTTGAGTTTCGTATTGATGGCAGCCGCTCTGCCACCTCAGCCCTGCTGAGCCCATGGGGTTTGCTCCGGCCTTGGCCCTGGCCCTGGGCGTTGCATATTCCCTAAAAGTCTCTTCCTCTCTGGTTTGAAGGATGGGGCAGCGGCGACGTTGCTGCAGCTGCCATTTCCTTTTATGCAGAGGCTTCAGGAGCAGAAACTGCGTCGCTGCCAGGTTGGACTTTCCCGAGAGTTCCAGCAGCAGCTCGCAGGAGAGCGGTGCCGAACGCCGTGGGGCAGGGCAAACCCCGCTCCAACGGCCCAGCTCCACCGCTGCCGCGCCAGCCCTGGGCTCCTCCACCCCCACACAGGGCAAGCCAAAAAAATCAAGATGATACGTCCAAGTCACGATGATTCTTTTGAGATGCTACCTCCAAATCGTGACATTTCTTAAGAAACCTAGAATCCATTTGGCTTTGGCATGGGGGACCAAGGGGAAGAACCCCGAATTATTGATCAGGTCATTGTGCCGATGTCAAGCCTGCCCCAATCGGGTGAGTTTATCCCGTGGAAAGGTGACTTGGCTTTAAAAGTTGTCACACACACACACCCCCCTGAGCAAATCTTGCTGCAGCGATTTCCCTACCTGGTGGGTTGGGTGCTGCGAGGTCCCCCCCCCGCCACCACCGGCATCAGCTGGGAGCATCATCTGCTCCTGGCGCTGCTCCGGAGCCCGGCCGCCCCCCCGGGTCCTGCTGGGAAGCACTTGTGTTTGTTTTGGGCAGCCTCAGCAGGGATTTAAAAGTTCCAGTGGTAACAAATGGTGTTTTGTCTCGCTGCAGAGCAGCTCCGCAATGTGCATTGATAAAAAAAACAACTATCCCTGGCTGGCTCCCGGGCTGATAAGGGTTGGGATAAATGTCACCCCTCCCTCTTTCCCCCTGACGGGGGCTGGCGCTCACTCCTGCGCCGGCTCATGGAGCAGGGGATGAGGTGGTGGCATCATGAGACACCGTGGTCCAGGTGGCACCCACGCAGCCCGTGTGAGTGTGGTGGCTGCGCTCAGAGGGGTGCTGGGGTCCCTGGGGGCTCTGGATGAGGATTTTCCAGGCCCACGGAGTGTCAGCGGGATGCCGGGGACTCTGGATGACGATTTTCCAGCCCCAGGGAGTGTCAGAGGGATGCTGGTGTCCCTGGGGCCTCTGGATGAGGATTTTCCAGCCCCACAGAGTGTCAGCGGGATGCTTTTAGCCTGGGGCCAGTCGCTGGGGGCTGTTGGCAAACTCTTGGGGCCGACTTTGGGGTAACTCAGCCCCTGCTGGGAAACGGCACCCAGCTCCCGGTGCCTGCGCCGGCCGCGCCTGTGTCTCTGTAGGGACCATCTAGGTGTTTTCCTGCATCCCGCCTCAGGATGCTTCCCCGGATCGGGCTCGGGCAGCCGGTACCTCCCGCACCATAAAAGGCAAAGCGTTGGGAAGAGCCGCTGGGGTGGGAGCCGTGGCGGCCGCCGCTCGCTGCAATGCCAGGCATCCCGGCTGTGTATAAACGGATTAGAGCCCTCCAGCTCTCCCGCTCCCCCTCCTTCCGGAGAGCTTACAGGAGCCCGCTTGGCAGAAGGATTATCCAAAGGGAGGAACTTTCTGCTTGGAGGATAGTTTAGAGAAATGCCCAGAATGTTAATTGGGATTTTTGATAAGTTACATTTCAGAGTCTCCGAAGGGGAACTTGTTTCTGAGGCTCCTGTCAGGCTTCTGTGTTTATCCCGGGCAGGCTTTTTTATGTCGCAGCAATTCTCTTAGCAATAACATATTCCCGCGGATCATTCCAGCCGATCCGTCTCTGCCCTACGTGCTCGGTGCGGGCGGTATCTCTCCCCAAAACTCTGGGACGCGGACCAAGGCTGCGCGCCGCTTCCAAGGAAGGAGCGCTGGGGGGAGAGGCTCTGTGTCGGCCGGGCAGGGAGGCAGGGAAGAGCGCCAGGGGCAGGGATGCGGGTTTCCAAGCTCTCCGTGAAACCCGCGGAGGAGCTGACAGAGGTGATCCTGCCCAGACGAGCCGCAGCAGATGACCTGGCAGTAAATTGCTCTGGAAGCGGCGAGATCGGAGGGAAGCCAGGGAGGGTTGCTGCTCGGGAGCGTGGGGAGTTATTGCTGCGGCAGGTTGGGGAAAAGAGGAGAGTCCCTGAAGCAAGGTGCCGATGGGCAGCAAGTCCTGCCTGTAAAGGGCTGCGGACCAGCAAATGAGAAGCTGGGGGGTGCTTTTCCAGCTATTCAGGTGGGATATATTTGGGTAGGGACCGGTGCAGCGTCAATTTTGACAGCTGTTGTGTTAGGAGAGAGCCTCCTGCCCCGCTGCAGAGGATGGGCTCCATCACGCCAACGTGCATTTTCATCTCTGCTGGCCATGAGGCTAAAAAATGCCGATTCACATGACCCAGGCACGGAGGCTTCCAAGCTGCCTCCGTCTCTCCCAGTAGCGGAGGAAGGAGAAGGCGGTGCTGAAAGTCTGCCGAGACCCAAGGTGGGAAGAAATCTTGGCTGGCCAGTTCCAAAGCATTTGGACCAGGAATTACAGTGACGGAGCTCCCCGCCATGGAAGCCTCCACCTGGCAGTACTATGGATATTTACAGGATGACACAAGTCAGGCGAAGGGGAGAGACCGCCCGACTTCCCGGGGAGCCTCTGCAGGGACGCGCGAGGATTATACTCTGCTGCAGCTTGGCCAGGAGGGCCTGGGGCACAACCTGGAGAGGGGGGACATTCCCGACGCTGGGAGTGACACGCAAGCCCCTGCCAAGAGGTCCGAGATGAGGAGCGGCGGGCAGAGGGGGCCGTGGGGGCCGGCAGGGGACCCGTGCTTGGAAGAGCACCCCGTGTCGAAAGGGTGCGGGAGAGGGGAGGAGGGAGAAGCCCCTCCGAAGGTGTATGAGATGGAGGTTGGGCAGGGGCGAGCGGGCAGGGGGAGGACGGTGAAGCCGGTGGTGTACAGGCTGGAGGAGAGCGAGTACAGGCGCCTGATCGAAGAGGCAGAAGCAGAACCTGAGGAGGAATGGGAAGCGACAGAACACAAGGTACCCGTGGTTCAGGAGGGCTACCCAGGGGATGGGAAGGTGGCAAGTCCGAGCCTAAACCGGCTCAACGCTTTCCAAGGAGTCCTGAGGAGGCAGATGAGCCGTTCGGACTCTGAAAGCAGTGCAGAGAGCAGGCAAGTGAATAAACTGACCCTGAACTCTCCCTCGGAGAGAAACAAGCCGAGTGTGCCCATCAGGTCGGACAGCTTCGAGCGAAATGCCATGCTCATGGATTACATTTTGCAAAGCAAACAGGAGGCGACAACATCTGTTTCCTACATCCCCAGAGAGAGCAGCAAGGCGGCCGAGAGCTTCAGGCAGGCGGTGAGCTTCGCCCCCCAGCCTGACGGCACCCCGGACCTTTGCCAGAACGGCCAGACCGGCGAGGAGGATCTGGCCAGGAAGCCCGAGCCAGACAAGCAGGTAGCCAAAAGCCTCGAGAGAATGGTCTCTGGGGTGGCACATTATGCCTCGGTGGCTAGAGACACTGAAAAGCTCCCGAGACAGAGCAGCAGCCAGCTCCTCGAGAGCAGGGAACAGCTCGGGGGTGAAGCAGATGTAGGGATACTCGATTCATACAGCCAGAAAAAAACCCCACCGGCCCCTCCTGTCAGGTCCCACAGCAAAGAGAGCCTGGCTCTGAGTATGAGCAAGACCGTGGCGATGACCGAGGCGCTGCTGGAGCCCCTCAGGGATGCGGTGAAGCCTGCCAAGGAGCAGTGGGCATCTGCAGGCGCAGAGCAGCTCTCTGGAGGCAGGACGGCAGGAGGAGGGGGCTCGGAGGAGCCGGAGCGGAAGGGGAGGAAGAGTCAGGAGGATGAGAATGTGCTTAAAGTTGCCGACGCAAAGAAAACCTTCGAAAAGCCCAAGGCGGCAGAGGGGAAGGCAGCCACGCCGCCGGCCAGCGTTGCCAGAAAAGGTGAGGTGCGAGGGCTCTGCCTCGCGAGGCGGATCCGGAGCCGAGGGGAGGTGGGAACACGGCGGGTACCAGGCTTTTGAGAAAATCCCTGCCTTGTCGTAGCCCAGCAATAGACGGGATGCGCTCGGGGCACGTTTAGTGATCGACGGTCCTAATGAGGCAGGATGAAAATCAGGTGTTGATTCATGTCTGCTATGTGTTTGGTAAAAGTGCTTTTTGCAGTGAAACTCTTTTGTGAGAAAGGGATTTGCTTTTTAAGACTCTCCTGTACATAAACAAGTATAACATCCAGTACTCTTATACAGCTTTTCACAAACAGATACAGGGCAGAAGTGCCCATAAGATATTTTCTCCCACTGTCACGTGGGATTATTTATTTGCCTCTGTCTCTCTAAAGCATCGGGTGGGCCAATATCGTTTTATTTCAGCTATGGCATAAAAAGGAGGCATTTTTTTCTTTAGGTTCTTTTTCTCCTGCGCTGTGACTTGGCTGAATAAGCTTTTCAGGAGAACGACATCAACTCTCACCAACCCTTTCACTGGAAAACTATGGATAAATGAACTTGATTGGAATTCTACCGGTAAAAGAGCAGCTATGCAGAAATAGGGAGAGGTTAGAAACGAGTGTTTGGTTGGGAGTTTGGATCCTGCAAGGAGGTATCAGACCCGTGCCGGTTAACTTACATCATCTGTTTATTGACAATCTGGAATTGTGGATTTCCTTATAAGGGAAAATAAATGTTTTAAGGCACAGGAAATCTATGCTAGCTTTGAAGGGAATAGCATGTTTACTTAAAAAATAGGTGTGATTATCCCACGGAGCTGGGTACATTGTGCTGTCAGTTACTCTCATTCACAGAAGTCACGAACTCAAGTCAGAATACGAACATTGCCACAGAGATTGTGTGCGTGTCAGTGATAACAAAAAGCCTACAACAAGGAAAAATAGATCCTGTCCTCTCGGGAAGCAGCTGAAGACATATTATCAGTCTCACGATGTAAAGAAATAGGGTTGTGAAATATTTGTCGCTGCAAACTATCTGCCGTCGGACAGACGCAGGCTCTGTACGCGGAGCAGTGCGGGGACCGGCGCTATCGGGGTGGCTGGATCTCCGCAGCCCCCCCCCGCTCCTCCTGGAGTGGGAGATGTGTCTGATTAAACGGTACAGCTGATACGGCGTGTTTCCATCAGCCAGATCAGACGGAGGGATGCTTTTGTCAGCGATGGGGCGTGCAGCCTTTGCGGGGAACGGGAGGAGCAGGTGGATGCAGTAGGTGATCTTGCAGAAGAGGGGGGTGAGAAGGGACTACGGGAAATCGCGCTCCATCCCTAAGGCGATACCGGCTACAGCTAAATCACTCCTGACAGATGTTTACCCACTCGTTCTTCAGAAGAAATAGGGAGGGAGGGTCAAAGCAATCTATTTCAGTGCTGAACTGTGAAAACGTTGCAATAAAGAAGAGTAGGGATAGCTTCTCATTTTGCTGCATCTGTGACATAGTCTGTTTGGGCTTGGGTTTTTTTTTAAATCTGTTTCTAAACCTGTATCTTCCCAAATCTCATACTGCCTAATCAAACACAAACATCTCGCATATATTTACCGTTATATGATTCCTTTCTTATACCTCTGATTTTTCCAGCACCTTTGGTCCAACTTGATCCTAGACAGCAGGGAGAGAAAGAGAACAAGATGACAAAAGGATTCAAAACTGGTTGAATAATGAGGACGAGACTAGGATATGTGCTAAATGTAAGCTGGAGTGCTCCAGGAGTCACAGCACCGAGCCTCGCGTTACCGCTCTCTGCTCAAAGCCCCTGCTCATTACGTGGTCCCTGGCTGATTTTTTTTCCGCTGTCCAGAATGATAGGAAGTGTCAACCCCAGAATATTCATGTTGTAAATAAAATACAGCTTGGTTTTTTCTTTTCTTTTTTTTTTTTTTATGTTCTGCTTTCTTGTCTCTCTCTCCCTAGTTAATCATCTGCTGTAGTGGTGATGGCAACAAAGAAAATCCCATCTGTTGCAACTAATTGCTTCGCTTTTATTTGGCGTCCCAACATTTAAATTAGGTATTGGGACCGCCTCCCCTTTATGGCAAAAATGGGGGGGGGGGGAAATAAAGAAAATTATATTTCACAATCCTGTACAATGATGGAGAAGAGAAATACATGAGGAAATAGACTGGCTCAAAATGAATTTGGAGATTTCCTTTTACTGTAAAAACTGTGGGCAGCGCGTATTTCTATGCCTTTCCTATCGCGGGGCTGGTAGGGAGGTGTGTGACATCTGTATTCCTGCATATAACATGCTTGAGGGTGTGCATATGCAGTAAGAGATGTGCTTTATGAAATGTATTTTAAATCATTAATAACAATAGCATAAATTATTAATCCCCGTCCTGACCTAATGTTCACTTGCTATGACTTGTCCATCTCCAGCACTTCCATCCTCACCAAGCAGCACACAAATGGTGCCGATGCAAGCGCTCACTCACCGCAGTGGCTTTTCATTACCCTTTGGGGAGGGGGGCTGCGATCTGAAACCCAATTTACTGGGTCTGGAAATAGCGCAGGGACGCCCTCGACGTCAAGCAGAGCTGGGAATAAAACCAAGGGCTGCTGACTCCTAACCCTCTGCTTTAATTCACATCTTCCTCTTTCCTCCTCGTCCACATGCTCCGATAACACTCTCACACACTTGTCCCTTCCTGGCTGTTATTTGAAAAATCTGATGGAACATATTGGCTCTCCTTATCTTCATTCCATAATTCTACAGCTCCCCTTTCTGGCCGAGGATTGAATAAGGCCAAACCAAATGGATTTTGCTCTCTCTCTCTCCAGACAGACGCTTTGCTGGATGTGGGGAACCGATCGGCACAGGGCGACACCTCCCTGGGCGGAACACGTAATCCCTTCCAAGAGACAGAACTGATTAGCTGTAATCAAGAGCTGTTACGTGGTGGCTGTTAGTACAATTTTGTCTTGGCAGCTGCTCAACGTTTGATGATCATTGAAATGCCCCTTAAAAACCAGGCTTGTAAGCAGTTTAATAAAGCTACCCTCGCCGTTCGATGCGTGCCCAACAGACATTGAGAAAACAAGGCAGAAAGAGTAAATCTAATGCTATTCCACGCACAGAAAAGGGCTTGGGTTATTTTTTTCCATTGCACTCAGTTCAGATTTCCCAGCTTAAAAACCCCAGCGCATTCCAGTAACGTTAAGTGAAGTGTACGATCACATCGCCGATTTCAATGGGAGCAGCTCTTCTCAGTGCTGCTGAATCTGCCCTAAATCTAAATGACGGGAGCCATAGAGGATGAAACATAAAAACACGCAACTTGCAGGTGGGAGAACCCAGTGCTTCCTGTAAAGTTATTTAAAGATAGTAAGAAATCGAAAGGCTTCAAGAAATAAATGGATGGATAGATAGATAGATAGATAGATAGATAGATAGATAGATAGATAGATAAATAGTGGACACAAACGTCCTTCCAAAGTTGTTTAACTTGGGTATCTGCAAAGCTGAGGTTTGAAACACAAACTGTCATGTCCGGCTAAGTTACTAGCGTGACTTAGATGTTAAGCTGCAAAATAACAGGAGTTTAAATTGCTGATCTCTCTAAACCTTCTGTAAGCTGTTTTCCTTCCTTCAGAATATATTTAGCGATGAGGATTTAAGGAAATTGAAATGTTTGAGACAAATTCATCCCTCAAGTGACTTTAGTGGTTCTGAATGACTGGGTTTGCCGTCTGGCTAAGTATTGCTCAGAGACTCCAAACCAAAGTGCATGATATCAGCTGAAGGCCAAAATGGCCAAAATTTCTCCTAGAAAGAGGTGTTTTTGTCTGTCTTCACCTTTTTTAACTAATAACACCGCACTGGCAGAGGAGGCTGGGGGCAAACTGAAGGCATTACTTATAAGGCACGTCAAGATCACCGTAGGAACAGACCGGCGTGATTTATTGCAGTGATGGAATTGATGCATATTTGCCAGGAAGCTAAATTTAGCCGCTGACATAAGTTTGAGAGGTGGAGTCTGTAGACACGGCGCTGTTTCCGTATAAAGGCTGTGAGATAGGCTGTTTGCAGCAATCGCGCACCGATGCAGTGGAGGGTAAAGTATGTGGGATGGACAAAACTAGCGAAATATGCTTTTGAATACATTCTGAATCTTTTCTGCAAAGTTTAATAATCAGGGGTGTTGGTACTGATAAAATGGAAGGACAAACTTTGTTGTGTGGTTCCTTGTAGCTGCAAGAATTTGGTAATAGGGTATTTGCCTTCAAAAAATTAGAATTTGTGACATATTTTGACAAGCTGTTAAGCTTACATCACTCTGGCTATAATTTAAGTACTGTTTGTTAGAATCATTTTATTCAGCTGAAGTGATGAAGATTACTGTTTACGGCGGAAACAGCGAGCTTGTGTAAAAAACCTCAGCTGTTCCTTCTGTTGCTGAAGATTTCAGCCTGAAACGCGTGTCATTTCTCGTAGGGTGAGCTGTCACGATCTAAATGGCTCGTTAAACCAGGTCAGGATCTGAGTGATCTTTGGAGCGTTTCCATCCAGACATTTAAGGAAGCACTAGCGAAAATTCAACAGGTATGGTTTCCTTTTGAGTCCATCCTTAGTGACTCTCCCAAGGCCGTGCCGAGCCGGCCGTGCTGCAGGAGTGGCCATCCCTGCAGTGACAACGGGAACCAGGAACCACCCGTTCGAGTGGCAGTCATTGAGGGGATGAGGTTTCAATCACATTTCTCAGGACCAATTTCACTTTGTGTCCTCTGTGCATCCCTCTCTTTTTTTTCAGATGGATGCCAAAAACCTTCTTTGGTTTTTCCAAGCTTTTGGGTGGTGCTGGGTACTGCTGCCTTCACTGTTTTTTCAGTCTTGGATAAAGCACTTCTCAGTCCAGGATAAAGCACTTTTCAGTCCAGGATAAAGCCTGGTACGTGCTTAAAATATCATTTCAAGCTTGCCCACTCTTTTGAGCTAGATACATATATGTAATATTTTTAAGTATCATTTTTTTTATGCAGTTTTAACCCGCATGCACAGGTTCAAGACTCCTAATAAATTAATGGCTGTGGGACCGGCAGTCAAGACACTCGGCTCTATCACTGACTCATTGTGTGACCTTCAGCGAGTCACGCACCTACGTGGAAAATATGAATCACAATCTAAACCCACTAAACTACAGATTACCTGCAGGTCTGCTCCGAGGCTGCCAAACTACTTTTGTTTTCTTCTTTTTTAGCTTTGAAGAGATTGTTTGAGGGAGAAGGGTGGAGAGTACGCGCGCTGGGCTGGCTTTCAGAAGGAAGGTATTAATTTCACGGTAATTGGTGCCACGGGCAGCGCAGGGCAGGGATGCTGGCTTGCAACTCTAATCTTTGAGTGTACAATTTTTTTATCAAGGTATTGCTCCGTATGTAAGAGAGACTTTTCTGCTTACTGAATCAGTCGTTAGTGTCAAAGTTTAACATATGTTGGAGAACATTTGCTTGTTTAATTTGTAGCTACTGTGGCATCTGATGTTTCCATCAGTTGTAATCAGTTAACCAGCAAGACCATAACAAATTTATCTCTGTGAGGTTTTCTGCATGTTTTAACACCCAGCTATGGCTTACCAGGGGGTAGCTCACAGTCCTGTAGCAGTTTCAGGCAGGAAGAGGAGGGTTCTCAGCTGAGCTCATCCCAACACACATATTTCTCCAAATTCTGAAGGATTTTAAGGGGAGTTACAGGTTTGTTGCTCCCCTGAAAAATTAGGCCCCTTAAGCACCTAACCACATGCAAATGAATTCGCAAATATTGGCCAAAACATATAAGGAAGTTAGACTAGCTTTTGGTTTTGGCCATGTATGGTAAACACTATGCAACGTGGGCACTGATCTAGCATCATTCGTCCGCTCTTCAAGTTCCCTGGAGGAACAGAAACACGCAGGCTCTGAGACTGGTATTTGTGTGCCTTGGGGTACTTGCTGCACAGGTACTCACCTCCTTACTGTTTACTGTGTACTATATTAATAACCGTTAGCCTCTTTCATCCAACAGCAGATAAACCCCCCCTCTTTACATCCACATAAGCCAGCACCCCCAGAAGTGGCTTTACTTCTAGCGCCATGGGGAGTATCTTGGGCTTCAAGCTACTGTCCTGTGCTTCTCATTGAAGTGCGATTTTTAGCAGGGGCTTCAGCTCTCCTTTTGTCCCCGTCTTGCTGGCAGTGCCGTTTTCCACAGCAGCTACTGGCCCCAGCAAGTCAGCGTGATAAAACGCGGCGACGCACTTGTTTTTCTCGCAGAACTGTTGGTTCCCTTGCTTTTTGCCGCTGGCGGGCTCTAGCTGTGCCCTGCTCGGGCCAGGCCTCGCAGAGGGAGCCGCATCCGCGGGGTCGCGCCTCAAATATCAGCGCTTGCAATTTTGGGCTCTGTTGCCGTAATGGCCCACACCCACCCCCACCTTTGCTGGCACCCTGGGCACCTCAGGCAGAGGAGGAGGGCGGCCTGACAGCAGGGAGCCGCGGCTGGGCCTGTGAGGGAGGGGGCCTGAGGCAGGCTGGGGAGCGGCGGGGAGCGCCGACCCGGCAAGCGGCTGCGCGTCTGAGGGGAACCGGGCTGCCAGGGCCGTGAAGGAGCGAGGGGACGGTCCCCTTCAGGCAGGGTCTCGCCCCGCGGCCGCCATCGCGGCCCACACCGGCCGGAGGAGGGGAGGGGGAAGCGAGGCAGCGCGCAACCAGGCGTGGCGGCGAGCGCCGCGCCGCCATTGGCCAGAGGGGCCGCCACTCACCCCTCCGCCCC
>VXBH01009139.1:328707-339929 GCA_013400035.1 Rynchops niger
CTTTTGTTTTTTTTTTTTTCCTTTTCTTTTCTTGTGCTTTTGTTTTGTTTTTCCTTTTTCCCCTTTTATTTTCATGGCGATGCAGCAGCAGCTGGATGGCAGCGGTGTGTGCGTGTCGCCCCCGGAGTGCCGCGTCCCCGCTGCCACCCTGTAACGTTGCAGAGGACAAAAGATGACCAGAGGGTTTATTTTTATTTTTATTTTTTCCTTTACGCTCGTGTTGAGCGGGTCCGTGTCACCTTATTAATGGCCCTTCCGGGTGTGTTTGGGGGATGCGTAAAGTCCTGGGTTGTACGAGATGCTCCTGGGCTTTGTTTTTCTATGCAGAAAGCCACATTGTTTTAATGGCGACATGTCAAAGGCCAGAATTTAAAGGTTAGTACTTATCCGTGTTTCTCCACTCACGATACACGGAAAGGCGCCTGACACGCAACCGCACAAACCCTCAGCGGTAGCACCCCAGACTAGACAATGTGATGCTGCGACTGCACAGGAGACAGGGTTTGGTTTTTTTTTTAAAAAAAAAAAAAGGGGAGGGGGGCTGAAAGCTGACTGGAAACAAAAGTAAAACTGATTGATGCAGTTTTATTGTTAAAGATAAGTGATATGCATTAGTGTTGTGGGGTTTTTAATAGCTGTAGTTTTAGTCCTGTACGTTTGTTTGAGCGCGTCTATTCAGCCTATTCATGCAGATGTGCTTGTGGATTAGTACCAGCAGGACCAAGGATGTTAGCAAAATGAAAGAGTGACATTTGGAATATACTAGGCTGCGGCTGGTTTTTTCGGCTTGCTGATACCGATTCCGGTTTAATTTTAGGCCAGGCTGGGTGTGAATTACCTGGCACTCTTCTTCATAAGCACATGCAGGAGAGATGCTCGGTGCCTGCTGGAAGTGTGGGGAAAATGGTGTGAACAGGCACAGTCCGTCCTCTAAGAAGTGTGTTTGAATGTGCGATGGCTAGAGAGAACAGCGGGTATCTTGTTGCGTGAGGCAGGAGAGGGTATATTCGATTTTCATTTGAATAACAAGCATTGAATCATTTCTGCTCAAGGGGAAAAACAGATGGCTGTGCGCTCACCGAGACGTTTTATTGCAGCTAGTATTCGTGTTTGCTAAAGACTGTGTACACAAAGGTAGAAGATCAAATACTGCTGTGATAAAGTCAATGCATGTTTGGTTTGTGTATATATTTTTTTAAGTATTTTCAGTAGTCATAGTAAGACCTGACACTCAGGTACATGTCAGGGAGTATTTGCTTTGTGTTTGTTTTCACATAGCGCTTCATAATAGTAATTTTTCAATGGTCACTTGTAGCCCTTGATACAGATTGCTTTAATCAGCATTTGTGTGTCTCCCTTAATGTTCTCTGCTGGCATTACTCTATTTTCGAGTGAGCAGCCTTTTCAAACATCATTGGATTTTTTCAAGTTAAATCTTCATGCTTATTGCATCTGTCACTTCTGGGATTCACTCCAAGCAAAAGGCAGAGATTCAGTTTAACGGCAATGAGAAGGAATGCACAGAAGGGTAAAATATCAGCTTTCCTGAGTGATGCAGCAAAGGATGCCGAGAGATCTGCCCTTAGTAACCATTCCATGCATCATGTTCAAGATTAATATTAGACTTTAATGACGGCTGCATAAAATGGCTCATTATAGCACAGCGTTGCGTTTTGACCGCAAGAGGATTTACGTTATGGGTTTTAATTTGATTATCGATTCCAAGGAGTATAACTTGGATGCCAGCTTCCTATTTTCAAGACATGAGCAAAACACTTCCTGGCCTGAGTTCGCAGCTTGGTGAGGTCATCAGCGCACCACTCCCAGGGCTAGGAATGTCCTTTTAGGCAAACTCACAGGCACATTTTCACTTGACTTTTAAAGTATGGGCTGGTTTGTTTTGATTTTGTTTTACTGAGGCTTTTGTGATAGTCTCAGTCCTTCTCTAAGGATGCGTTGGAACAGAAACTCACTGAGGATTTGAAGTGCCCCAGTTTAAGCGTTTACAGGGCATACGAACAGGAATTAAATTGTCTGTGTTCTCTCCTAGCTCTTTCCCTGTAGTCTCCCCCGCCTATTATTTTTGGTCTGCTTATATTCTGGTTGTTAACTCTGAAATTAATCTGATTAGAAACTGCTTACAGCTTTAGTTTGCAGTCACACTGGTTGTGTTGCCACATGTGAAAAGTCAGATTGTCGGTAGCTTTAGGCTGACAGGATGTGAACTGGTGTTTTTTTTTTGTCACGATATGCACGAACGCAGGTGGTGGCGGCATTGCTGGGATGAACGTCACGTCAAAGCTAAAGCAAAAAAGGTTTCGGTTAGCTGAAGTGACTCAGGAAAGCTAGCGGTGAAAGTTGATTATTCCAAATGTGTTGAACGTGCCAGTGTAGTTGGGAATTGATTACTGAGCCTTTTCTTTATATTCGCTAATAGGATTGCTTTGTTCTGTTTTTCCTCATGTGAGTAACTCTACTAAAAGGGAATTGTTTCTTTTTGAGGTTATAATTATTCAGTACTTGATTTCATGTGTGTTTTTTTTTTAGATGACAGCATCAGGCGTGTAAAATACCAGGTGACACTAGAATCGTGTGGCTTCTCGGCATAGCAGTGGTGAGCCCGAGGGTCCCACCGGCAGCTCTGGCTTTGTGCTGGAGGATTCTCTGATGCCGAGTCTGGCGCTGATGGTCCTCGGAGGAACTGAATGTCTGGAGAGGTTCCTAATGGAATATACCAGTCATTAGTTGTATTACCAGCCATTAGTTGTGTATGTGTCTGTAGAGAATACAAATCTGATCAGATCTAATGGCTGGATGTGAATGGAGGTAATGGTGTAGTTATAAAACAGAAGGTGACTGTTTGGGCACTGTTGCACGCTCCTTCAAATAGGTGATTTTACTTTACACCCCTCCCATGCGGTTCGTCATGCCAGTAAGAGAGATGCAATCTCTTTACAGCAGACATCTTCGTAAAAAGTCACAAAGTGCTCCTGAAATGGAGGAGGCTTTTGTGACGGGGTACCATAAAAGCTTTAAAGTTCCGCCCTGAAGGTCAGGAACTGGCAAGGAGCTTGACAGAGAAATAATGAAAATGGTATCTGCATTTTCAGGGAGACAACCCCATGTTGTTCTTTCGAAGGCTGGTGGCCTGATAGTGCTCTCATGGTGCCCGTCGATAGAAGAGGTCTCCTTGGTTTAGAGGTGACAAAGTAAAACGTGGTCTCTTTGTGCATTTTTCCTCTTTGCTTTTCTTCTTCGTTAATGAGTTAGGTACCAAGGTAGAATCACCGGCCTTGGAGACAGGACAACAGCATTTCTTCAACATCATCGCTTCGCTTCTTCAGCGTTATTTGCTTTGTCTTATCCCAGTTTTGTTGATGATAACAATAAAAGATATATAATATGGGTTTTGCTACGAGCATGTAATGAGTCTGTTGAGGTCTGGCCCTCGGTGGGAGAAGCTGCACGCGGTTGGATCGGTTGTAGTGACTCTGTTCGACATTAAGCTGGGCCTCCCAATCCATCATAATTAGGTTTTTCTTGTTTTCCCTTTTAATAATTTGATTTGAAAAAGCAATGGAAATAAAACAGCAGTGGGATCTGACTTAAAGTGATTAAGGTTCGGCCTGATGCGGTCAGGCGCGCTGGGATGAGCTCGCAGCTTTCGTCTGGAGCATTGCGGAGCTGCGCTTCAGGCCAAGCGTTCCCTTTAGCCACCGTTTCCTTGTGGCTCTCCAAATCTTGGCTGGCCATAGCATCTTTGTCTGTAATCTATGGAGGTACAAGCGTATATGTAATCTATGTACAATTGTTCTTAGCCGAATATTAAGGCAACCATTTCTGCAGTCTTGTCAAATATGCCAGAGCAGATTTCATAAAACTAGAGGAGAGAGGTGTGTCTAAAACCAAGATTATCTACGTATGAACCTAGGCAATACGTCTCACCTGCGGTTCCTGGTATAAGTAGTCCCTGGAAAATGGATTTAAGATCATTCTGGTTGAAGTATTTAGAAATGGAGGAACTTCCCTTCCCTCCCCCTCCGTCCCTGTAGTTCTGCATATAGTTGCCATAGAGACTGTGTTCTGGGGTCCTTGAAAACCCATTGTTTATCTCGCATAAATGTATAAACCTGCTGTATTGAAACATCACGCTTTGAAGTGTCCCCTTCCCGTGCAAACCTGATAGGGACTCGACATCCGACAGTACTGCAGATTTGGATATTGGACGCGCGTCAGGCACAATCAGACAAACTGATAATGGGTGTAATTAGCACCACCAGGGATTAGCAGGCAGTAACAAATTCAAGCCATAGTAAGCACTCTGCCCCTTGGGAGCCAGGCAAACCGGCGGTGCTGGGCAGATGATCACTTGATATGGAAGATAGTCATCAGCAAAGGCTCCACGGCCCTCGGCTCAGCTCAGTGCTAGTATTACCTCTTGAAATTGCAATTTTTTTCCCCCCTCCTTTCACTTCAAATACTTAAAAACCTCGCGGTTTGATAGCCGTGCCGGAACCCAAACGATGCGGGGTGTATGCTTGGCATTCACTTGACGTTTTTCATCGTACAGCGGCCAGGCAGCGTTACAGTTGTTTCTTGCAGTTACCCGTGTGAAACAGATTGATATCCTTGTTTCCCGATCGGAAATGTGAGGTTAAGCATTTTGCTCGGGGTCTTGTAGGTACTAGGCTGGGAATACTTCCACCATATAATATGAAGGTGGTTCATATATTTGCACCAGCACACATAGTGGGATGTGTGTGTGCATAAATGGCTGTTCTTACACTTAGATGTCCAACTGTTAATTCCCTACTGCAGTACTTACATTAATTATACTGTATGTTGGAGGATGGAGTAAATAGGCACAAAGCTATCTTGCTCAGAACAGGAGGTGGATCAAATTTTTTTGAGTTTTCGGTGAATATTTTTTTTTTAAGGTTTATTTTCATTTTTGGATCTGCTGAGATCGGTTTGTGAGGCAGGAAAAAAAAAAAACCTTGAGCCAGCTTAGACAAAAATGAGTTGCCAGACGTACTTCAGCGATATATACTTCTGCTTTAGCACAGCATGAAGTGTGGGCACAAAACGCTTTTAGCTGAGTGTCGTTGTGCCTTCCAGCATCTTTTTCCTGGCCGCTGCTGCTTTCTGCAGCAATTTGTTAAAGTTCTGCATGGTGTCTTAAGGTGCTGTGGTTTAAAGGTGCTTAAGGTGCTGTGTGGCCTCCTGTTTTGCCATGCTTTGGATGCAGGGATGTTACCTCCATGCGCTTCATTTTGCTCCCCGATGTTTCTTTGGGGGTAAAGGTTATCTTTGTGTTCTCTATATGTAGTGCTAGCATCATTGATCTGGTCTACATGGGGAATTCTTAAGCACTATGAAAGATCACATAAAAACCAGCTGGGGCTTATCTCAGTGTAATACTGCCTCTTGTTTTGGCTGGTCTCCTCCAGAGCTGCTGTAAATGCCACAGGGACTCTCCAAGGGCTGGAAGTGTGGGTTGCACGTGCAGTAACACGACTGTCAAGCTGCCAGGTAAGTAAAGCTTAAAGGTCATTAGACGCAGGCTGTAATTCTTCATGCCTCTTACTGAAAACAGGTTCCCCAGCTGAGAGCAGCCAGCTGCAGGTCCCTTCCCCGAGAAATCAGCCTTTGCCTGGCACGTATCAGGGTGTGATTCTCCCCGTCAGGTAGGCAGAGAGCTGCTGTGGGAGTGATGGGGTTGTCGGGAACAGCAGGTACGTCCCTCGTCCTTGGCACAGGGAGCCTGTGGGCGTAGGAAGACGTTTTTCCTTCTTGCATCTGAAATCTGTCTTTGTAGTGTAGCAGTGATGTTTATTAAAGACGCTTACTAAACTAAATACACTTTCCTAAGTAATTTTTTTTTTTTTCTTGCCTGCCTAGAGAGGTGAGAAAGGTGCTCCGTGTTGCCCTCTTGGTTTGACACTAGCTCGCCCAGGTTGCTGCCCTCTCAGCTCCGGCGTGCAGCAGCCGGGGCTCTGCCACAGCAAAGGACAGCAGCCTTGGCCTGAAACGGATCAGCGACAAAGACCATCTGTAGGATGGAGGAAATGTGTTTGAACTTGGAACCCTTTGCTAAAACTGATATTTGAGGGGCTGTAATTGGTACCACAAGATAGGGATTTAAAATCAAGTTAGCAGATTGAACTATCTGGATTTGAGTTTTAGCCTCCTCCAGTCCCTTCCTCCCTCCCCCAGCCCTGATTTCAAATTGCATGTTACGGAAACAGGACAGAATGACAATGGTACTCTTTGAATTATAGGCTGCTTGGCCAGAAGAGCTGGCAGGACAGCAAATGGAAATCTGGAGAAATACAGGCCAGTTCCAACTGTGAGAATTGAGATTCATTTTGCAGCTTATTTGTGCAGCATTAAAATCTGAAACGCGTTTGCGTTGTCCAGTCTGAACCTTCTGCGTTCTTCTGTGCTGAGGATATTGTCTTTGACAATTAACCGTTGTTGGTTTTATTTCGAGGACATCCAAAGCTCAACGTGAGCGCCTCACCTCTTGGGTGGGTGCTGTTGAGTAGCTTGAGAAGTGAAAGTCACTAAATTGGGCTCCAGTTTAGCTAGTGTTTGGATGAAGGTGTTTGTTAGGGTGTGCTAACCAAGCCCATTACTGCTTTTTAGAGTGGAGTGTTTCCATTCAGAATGGCAGCCTGATGGGCCATGCCGGTCTGTGCTGTAACTGCAGTCTGTCCGTGACATTGTCCATGTCTCTGGCCCATCACGTCTGCCGTTCGTTTACAGGGCTGGAAACAAACTTCAGACACCACAACAGAGGTGTATGGCTGCAGCGCTGGTCCAAGAGGTGCTGCCATTATGCCTGGCCGTCCTGCTCCTCTCTGATCACGTCCCCCAAGGCAGTGCTGTCCTCTCAGAGGGCTCCCGGCAGGTCTGGGTGTTGTGCTCCATCCAGCAGACCAGCGGAGCATTTGTGGTCAGGCAGGGCCATCTGGAGAATGCTGCATCCTCGCTTGGTCAGTCTGACTCACACTTGGCTGGTCTGTTTGTGAGCCTCGGTTGTGCTGATCTGTTGTTTCTGCTTTATTTCTAAGTTGCGAGGAATTTGTGACCCGGCTAACTTCATGTTTATAGCGGAGGGCTTTCTGCAGGTCTTGGTTTCCTGGTGGTGGTTCTCAGGCTGTAGCGCTACAGTGCTCTTAAAGAATTAGGACCTTTTATCTACAAGACCGTTTATCTCGTTAAAACATCTGTAACACTTATAGTTTCTTCCTGTAGATACCGTGGAATATTGTAATTGAGGGGGAATAGAAAACAGTTTATTAAGTCCTTTGGAGATTTCGCCTTTGGATAAATATTGTCATTTTTTTAAGGAATGATCTGATTAACTGTAAGCGAGGAGCAGCAGGGTACTGTTCCCAATAATGTCTTAAAGCCACTGGAGTTTAACAGGAAAAAAAGTGCTTACCTTAGAAAAGACTTTGTTAATCAAATTATCTTCATGTCTGCACCTCTTCTTGACTTTTGCAGAATGGGAAATCCTGCATGTGTTATTCTTTCTCTGCTTTAGGCTCCCAGCACCTGGGTGCTGCTCTCTCCTTGGCTTCTAGCTTAAGTTCACCACCGAAGAGGACAGACTGCGTCCTGTATCCGTAGTTGAGTTTCAGGTCTTGTGGCTACCGGTGAGCTCCTCTGTTGCAGACGTAGAAGGACCTTATGTTTGCCGTTTATTTCATGTTGGACATGTTTGATTGCTTCGAGTTGTGGGAGAAAATACAGTTGTGTTCTGCTGTTAGCACTCTGTCATTTTAGAAAAGAAGTGCTTGTGCCTTAGCTGGGAAAGGTGGGACCTGGCGGGGATTTGGTGAGAAATTAATGAAGCTATGGCGGGGAAGAGGCCTTTCTCCATTTGCAACCACTAAGCTTTTGCCCAAAACCAGGTTAAATAAAAAAAAAAAAAAAAAAAAAAAGCTTGCGATGTGTCTGAGGAATATGGTCTGGAAGAACCTTGCGCGTAACCTTCAAGAGAGCAGCAGAATTCAGCAAATTGGGGTAGCAGCTCTGAACAGATTGATACCTCCTTGTTGGCTCTGTTGCACTGATAAGAGAACTAGGTCAGCTCTATGGAGAAGGCATTTTATCTGCATACTTCTCTTAACTGGAATCCCAGCGCTTGGCTGCTGTAACAGGCTTGCTGACTTGCAGCTCTGCACGGGGGGTTGTGCTCTCCGTCTCATGTTTTCCTCAGGGTCAAAGTGTGGTCTGAAGCCCCGTTGCTTTCCTCTCTGTGGCATGTGCTGTTTTTACTGGGGGGGTGATGCAGTCAGTCCCCAGGGGTCTAAGTAGCATCTTCCGTCACCCTGGTGTAATGTCTCTGGCTGAAGTTCATAGGGCTGTTGTTCAGCTCTGGAAGCGTATTGCTCCGTCTCTTGGCAGTGGATGAGGGTACAGTGTGGAAGAAGCATCTCTGGTGTTTATTGCAGTGGAGGAGAACGAAGGATGGGGTCATACGAAAGGCTATGGCCTGCGGGCAGCTGCTGGAGCAGCGGTGTCTTAAGGTGGGAGTCTGTCTACCCCAGTGCAAGGGTTCCCTTTCCTGACCCAGTAAAGCATGTTTGGTGCCCACCAACTGTACAGCCGTCTCTGCTGGCAGCAAAAGTGGAAGCTGAAATGCAGAGATGCACAGAGGCATCTGGGATGCTTAATCCACAGGTACCCTAGTCCTCTTTTCCCCATGTATTCTGTATGTTACTTGCATTTACAAGGTTTTGTCCTGGGTTTTAGTGCTTTGCTTTTTTTTTTTTTTCCTACTTTGCTTTTCTCTGTCTTCTGTTTACATTTTACTACCCTCTTTTGCCCAGCGTGTGCTAAATTTCCATCATCCAAATATCCCCCAATACATCACACATCACCGCCTATGAGGTTGGCAGCTTTAGCACCAGCTGACAGAAGACGCTATAAAAGATATAAACCCAGAAGAAGAGCTTGGTTTGGAGGTTGTTGCTCTGGCACCCGTTCCTGCTCTTCAGCCACCTCGCCTTTTCAGGTCCAGGGTTTGCATAACTGCTGCAGTGTTTCTCTTTGGTTACCCATCCCATTACGGCCTCCTGATAAATCATGTAATGATTTTTGCGTGCATTCATTGCTCTAGCTTTATGGTAGATGACACAGATTAAAGGAAGACAGACAAAGGTCTGTTGGGGTAATGACTCTCAACTGCAGTGTCCTTTTGTCCCTGTAAATTATGGTAAACGATGTAATGTTAGACTGTAAAGATACAAGCTACAAAATGGTATGAGCAGGAAGATCCCCCAAGAAGACGAATTGCGCACCTTGAAATCTTAAAAGTGAAAATACCCTTTGCATCCCTGTGTGCATGTGAAACGGTGTCAGGCACAGCCTAGGAGGTGTGCACTTGAGGTGAGCACCTACAGGGTAAACTCGTAGGAAATAATACGTGCTTCTTCATGATGCCTGGAAGATTTAAGTACTATAGGCACTTCTGACTTAGAGTTCTTTATATTAGAATGGTCTTAGTATGATTGTCTCAGTGTTCTGTTCTGAAAACCAGAATCGTATCAAGTATTTCACAGGTTAGAACCAACACCTTGCACTTTGTCCAGAACAGCAATTTCAGCTTATTTCAAGTTTGGGTTGTGTTACGTTTTTGAATGTGCTGGGCTCCCCAGTTGAGATATAATCGAATTCCCTGGTAGTCTGTGGTTTAGGTTCCCATCCCAAAATAGAATCTCGCCAGTGGTATAACAGCTGGAAATTTCAGTATTAAGTTCATATTCCAGCTTTTTGTCTTTAAAATGAAGTGAAATCAGATGGCAGGGTCTTGCTCAACCTAGACTAAAGTAACCAAAGACTGAAAATAATCTGTGCACAAATATGATGTATTTTGGAATTGTGACCATCTGTAGTAGCGTTCACCCTTGGTTTAAATAACTCTGAACATCTGAAAACAAAAGTTCTGTCAGCAATGGACTTAATATGAATTGATTTGAAAGGGTACACCACAGAGGGAATAGCATTATGTTTAAAAGTAGAGGACTGCATCAAGGTATTTGTGGCTGTTCCTTTTTTCTGCCAGAGGTTTCATGCGAAGTCGTAGGGCGAGCTGAAATTTTTGTGGCCTTGTGACTTCCCCCCCCCACACCCCGCTTCCTCCCTTGCCCAAATATTGCAAGACTTAATATCACGAGACCAAGTTCATTGATTCCCTTGATACTTGGAGAGGGAGATGAAGTCCTCCTTCAGCCTTGCTGGTGGCATACTGGTTTTCCACCGTGACAGTGGTAACGATTTACTGCTCTCGTGGTCTAATGCCAGTCGAGACCCTGAGCTGGCTGTAGAACACGTGCTCACCTTGGTCTCCCGTGGTGATTAGCTTGCTCCTTTGGGGCTCGTCAGTCTGTGCTCTCTTGGTTTCAAAGAATGGATGGTCTTCGCTGTCCTTGCTGTCTGCATGGCTCAGCTGGTGGAGCCGGCAGCAAACGCTTGCCTGCTTGCCTCCCCCACGGATGCGTCTCACTTTCCTTCCTCTGCCGAAGGTGTGCTCAAAAGTGCTGTCCCTAAAATCATCTGGTATAGTAAGGCTGTAAAGTATTTATGTGGAATATGTGTACAGCTAGACTCAGCACAAGGCAGTGTATGCCCACAGGCGCACACGTGTGTCTCTGTGCTTAGGTACAACATGCCGTGCATGTGCACGGTTGCAGAGAATCCGCAGAGGTTGCACAACCCAGCGCTCTGGAGTTAAGAAATGTCAGCGATTGGGAAATAACCTGGGTGATATTTGTTCCCTTTTTCACATGCGGTGGGGTACGGCTCTTAGTGCTCTCCCTGATCCACTAGCCCCTTGCTCTGTTGGCCATGTAGCGATGGCCATGGCGGTGGGACAGGGTCATCCTTGCCTGCATGGAGCAGGAGGTGCAATGGGATGGTGGTCTCTTTATGGCCTTAAAACCTCTGAATGCTTCTGTGCTCCGTTCCATATGTGGCTGTGTACCTTATCTACCATATGATGTTCAAAGTGCCTGAAGAGTGAATTACTAGATTCCTTGTGGGTTTTTCTCTGGTGCTTATCTCTGTGATGGCCAACTGCTCTGCAGATGTGGCTCAGCCCTGCTACGAGGCAGGCTGTCTTCTCCATGCTGGGAGCACTTAGGCCTCAGGTTGAAGCATCCATGTCTTAAGATGATAACATACTTTCTACTATTTAAAAAAAAAAAAAG
>VXBH01009139.1:349753-373913 GCA_013400035.1 Rynchops niger
CCTTTTCATCCCCGCAGCTCGCTGCATCCCCCCCTCCCTCCATCCCTGCATCCCTCCCCTCTAATCCCCGCATGCCCTGTCCCCCGGGTCTCCCCGCATCCCCACATGCCGAGCAACAGCAGCCACCGGGGTTTCTGGCTGGGGAGATGCTTTGTCTGAACTTCCTGTTTTCCTGCCGCACACGTGCAGGGCCTTTGCCAGGAGCTCGCCATTCCCAGGCTCCAGCCAGAGCCGCGGCCACTCTCTGAGCTGCTGGAAATCGCAATTCCCACAGGTTGGTCGGTCCGCAGAGAGATGGCCTCTGTCGGAATGAACCGCATATTTTTAAAAAGATGTAATTTATGTCAGTTAATGGTGTGGAGATGATAAGAGTCGAGCTAACCACCATTAGGGCAACTAAGATGATTAAGGGACTGGAGCATCTCCCTCATGAGGAGAGGCTGAAGGAGCTGGAACTCTTTAGCCTGGAGAAGAGAAGGCTGAGGGGAGACCTGATTAATGTTTACAAGTATCTAAAGGGTGGGCTGAAGGAGGATGGAGCCAGGCTCTTTTCAGTGGTTCCCAGTGACAGGACGAGGGGCGATGGGCACAAGTTGGAACACGGGAAGTTCCGTTCAAATACACGGAAGAACTTCTTTACGGTGAGGGTGACAGAGCCCTGGCACAGGCTGCCCAGGGAGGGTGTGGAGTCCCTTCTCTGGAGGTTTTCAAGACCCGCCTGGATGCATCCCTGAGTGATGTGCTCTGGGCAGTCCTGCTTTAGCAGGGGAGTGGGACTGGATGATCTCTAGAGGTCCCTTCCAACTCTAAAGATTCTGTGATTCCATGATTAATTATACACACCGGGGAAAGACACTGAAAACTTGCCGGCTTATTCTGGAGTATGGGCGACTGGTACCGAGCGAAGCGTTTGTGCAGAATATCGCTATTAAACTGGAAGCTTTGCAGGCTTTTAGAGTTGATTTTTGGGGTTTGTTTTTTTGTTTTTTTTTTTTCCCTTGGGAGTCTTATGCCAGGCAAAACAGTGGGCGCAGAGAGCGGGAACGCTGGGGTAAAACAGCCTTGGCTTGCTGTTGGGCACGTGCTGCCGGTTTAGACGGAGCTGGCCTCCAGCCTGGGGGGTGGTCGCTGTTTTTAGGGAGCACTGCTGCGCCCCTCGCTGTGCGGCGTTCCGTGTGCTCATCTCGCTTCATACGGCGATTGAAGCAAGAGAGCAGAGAGCTCCCCTCCTCTGCTGCCGAAGGTTGTGGGGCGTATACTCGCCCGACTCGATGGGTGATCCCCGTTTTATGGCCCAGATGAAAATTTTGTGGGTTTCTTGATGTGCCGAGGAAAGTGACTTGCAGATACCTGGGTTTGGTGCGTGGTTCTGGGGCCGGGTCTGCATTACAGCAGAACTGAATACAAGGGGTTCCCACCCCCCGCCCCTTCGAAAAAATCTTGGCGGTTTGTATCCGCAAAGAGAAAAGCTGCTGCAAAGGGTTCCTTTTTGTTTCAGTTCATCTAGAAAGATGCCTTCAGCTGAAAGTCATGTTAAGTAAGGCCTTTGGAAGAGGCTTTTTCAATCCCCTTTGGATATGCCTTTTGTTAGATTTTCCATTTGTGTGCCTGCCTTCTTGTTGCCCCTTTCCATAGGCAGCATTCCTGCAGGAGCTGTGATCAGATGGGTGCCCTGGGAGGCAATTCCCGTGTGGGTGGGTGAGTGCACACCTCAGGAATGATCTTCTCGAAGGAATATGTCGTTCTGCAAGTGACAGGCCTTAGTGTTCGACCCTGGCATGTGTAAGTTGTTAATCAGCTGTTCCAGATTCCCGTTCCTCCAGGAAGGACTGGAAGAAAATCAGCCTTTTCTGAATTGCGTGCGAAATAAAAGGAGGAGGTACTGCTGTGATGGGTTCGTTGAGGCCTTCCAGCAATTTTAGGTGGAGTGTGGATGGAAGGGTACGAATTAAAATGAGTTACTGTTGTCTTGACCTCGTCTGCCATGGAGCCCCCGTCAGTGGTAGTGCTGTAAATCTTTTTCGTAGCAGTGTCCCTCTGAGAGGAGTTTACAAGGTTGAAGACTATGAAGGGGTATTTCCCCCTAAATTTTGGTCAGACTTCCGTGCAGCTCCAAGTAGATTCGAAAGTTGGGTGGAGGAGATTAAAATTCAAGATAACTCTGCAACAGCCGAATAAAAAAAGCAAGGTGTTGGTGGGTTTTTAAAAGATCCAAGTCATCTTGTGACCAGTGGAACTGCCTAAAACCTGGTTTCTTGCCAATTTTTCCTGCACGCCCTCTGCATAGAGCAAATGTTCCCCAGCTGCCTTCCACGTCCTTTCTCTCTTGGCCATCAGCACGTGCCCACCTCACCTCCGTAGCCCAACTGGGGTGCCTGTGGCACTCAGGAGGGATACGGGCTTGACTTACAACTGCGCCTTCCTTAGTGGGGCACTAATTCGGATTTCCTTCTTTTATTTCACCTTGGATTTTTCTCTTAAGCTGATTTTTAAAAAAAAAAAAAAAAGAAAATGCGAGCTATTCATCCCTGTCAGTTTGATTGCAATGGCCCATCAGGTTCTAGTGTACGAGGGAAGAGAGGGCAGGCAGCGCGGCTAATTAATCTCGCTTCTCTAGGAAAGCAAGCAGCAAATACTGTCCCCTCTCTTTAACGGTCAATTGTACAAATGTTGCTGCAGTTTTAAGGCCTTGTCCAATGGAAGTTGCGCTTGATAGTTTTGTCTGCAGGCGAGTATGAAATTGCACTGCTCGCGCTCCACATCTGCCGCCTTGTCTGTATGCAGCGCTTAAAACGGAGCGTGAGGAGTTGGGGGTAAGTCCTCACAACGTCTGTATTTGTCTAATAGTCAGATGAAAAATAACGTTGCTCCACCGGCAGCATGAATTTCTGAGTTGTCTGTGTGGCACAACGTCACCGGTTTGCGTAGAATACAAATATATATATGCAAACAATACATAAGCACACTGACAGCAGGGCT
The DNA here is from genome assembly GCA_013400035.1 of Rynchops niger. Taxonomy (NCBI): domain Eukaryota; kingdom Metazoa; phylum Chordata; class Aves; order Charadriiformes; family Laridae; genus Rynchops; species Rynchops niger. Next base: position 352,733 of record VXBH01009139.1, read on the forward strand.
GCAGGTGGCCTGAAATGGAGGGTAAAATCCTGGTTTAGCTGTTTAAAACTTCCAACGAAACTCAAATCTTGCATGTCCAAGGACAAAACGAGTTCAACAGAAATGGCTGGAACAGTACGGTGTCTTCCCTGGGTTCTGTCCGGACTTTTCTTCTGTCTCCTCCTTCCCCGTCTGCATTTTTACTGGTCCCAGTTGGTTTCACCGTGGCTGATGCTGGAAGTCCCGGATCGTCTGTTCCCAGCTCTCAGGGATGAGCGTGTTTGGGTGACAGGAGGCTGTTATTCCCTGTGGATCCTTTCTGGGCGCTGCCTCCTTGCTCAGCCCTCTCCGGATGGGTGCTCTCTTCCGCCGCCCCCTGAACTGCAGCGAGGTTTTGCCACTTTATCCCAGAACCCTAAATACGTTTAGTTTCTTCCTTCAGTTGGAAAAGTAGTACGCCCAATTTACTAACTGCTTCAGAAATCATACTTCAGGGAACAGAACAAAAGAGTGACTCCGTATCTTGTTAATTGTAACGTAATTTCTGGGCAGCAGAAATTTGTTTTGAATCTCTGCCTGCGGGGTTTCCTCAGCTAAGAGTTAGCTGAGGCTGAAATTTAATTTCGAAGTGTGTTTAGAGCTTTCCTCTAGAAATTGGGATGGGCATTAGCTGAAACGCTGGAGCTGAGTGATAGGGGTTAGCGTTTCAGGTTGGGTTTTGGGGGGTTGTTTCTGTTGCTTTTTTTTCCTTTTTTAAAGGCAGCGTGTGAGTCGCCGATTGTTGCAGCTAATGTTGCGAAGGATTCTTCAGCTAAACATACATTTTTCCAGCATCCCGCAGTCGCAACCAGCCCTTATCTTTCCGTTCTCCGGCCAGCTGCAAGTGCCAGTGCGAACGCTGAAGTCCCCCAGCTGCTGCAGCTCCTCGCCAGCGGCGTGAGAGGACCCTCGCCGTGGCTGCCTGCTCCCCCCGGCTGCCCGCGCGCCTCAAACCCTCCAAACCGCTTCCAGCTGCGATGCCCAGTGCGCTGGGGCCCTGCAGTGCTGTGGGTTTTAAAGCCCTGCTCGGGCAGGGTTGGCTTTGTGCAGGATTCCTGTCTGTCACCACCTTTGTCTTCCCTCCTCTTTGTTGCGTCTATTTAGGTCTGGGCTCTCCGGAGCACGGACTTTGTCTCCATTGTATAGCAGCCTGTAACGTCTACTGTAATGTCACAGCCCTGCAGCTGTCAAGGTGATAAAACGAGAACCGGAGCGCTGCCGAGGAATATTTGGAGGGCGCAAGCAACGTTTCTAGTGGTCCGTTTCGAAAGCAGTATGTAGTTACGAATGCCTTAAAGTCTCTTATTGCATGACGTTACAGCAGACCTTTTGGGACCAACACTTTTCATAATCTTCCAAATTAGTTATGGATGCCTTGATTGGTTTGCTGGGTGACTAATGTCTATTTGTCACGGTCACGAGAGAGCAATGCACTTTCATTACATCCTACTGCGGTACTTTCTCCCAACTGCCTCCTGCGCGACCAGCTGCTGCAGCCAGAGGTGGAGGTTTGGTGGACGGAGCACGTGAAACTTCACTCGCCTGGACTTTGTGAAGCTTGAGTTTGTTGTAAGGAAAACGCACAATTTAGCTAAGAAAAGAGGAATGCTTTCTCTAACAGGGAAAAGGTACTAGTCGGTTTGTATTTCAAACTTTGCAGTTGTGACCTGATTTCCTTCCTCAAACTTCTGCAAACTAAGGGTGGGGGAATTGCTTTTGCTTGTGCAACTTGATGCCACTTCCCTATTTTAAATGGCGATCTTAAGGAGCGCAGCCATGGGTTGGGGGAAGCAGCTGTTCTCCGTGATATTTTTACCATAATCCATGACTTGTTTCCTGCAAGCAATTGCCCTTTTCTGGCAGAGAAGCGTTTGTGAGGCAGTCAAATTAATTCATAAAACTACCACTTTTTGGAACAGTTTTCCCGTGCTGCTTATCTGTCCCTTCTGGATTTAATAACAATTTTTTGTTTCTTCTCATCTCTCAGTTTTTTCTGATCTGGGATACATAAAAGCACTAAATGAATTCATTTGGCAAGGTCAACTTACCAACTGTTAAAGGACCTGAACATTGAGTGCGCTTCTAGTCAACGCCATCCAGCATATTAATGCTAATCCTCAAATTCACCTTTTTGGCTAACTTTTTGTAAAATACACTCTAAGTTTCAAAAGTTGTTACTGTGATGTGTTGCTCAACCAGAGTCGTAATGGATTATGAGAAGGATTTAATTTCTCGAAGTCGTACTGAGTTAATTTTAAGCTGCGTATCAGCATTTGAGATTCATTTTAAATCCTTAACTAATTAAAAGATTACATTTTACAAAGAAATAAATAAATTTCCCAAACCTGGGAGTATTACGGTAGCCCGAAAACGCACCCATTTGGCAGCAAAGTTGCAAACCTCGTAGGATTCTTGCGGCAGAGGTGTCTCTTTTAAAAGGAGTTGTGTTTAGAAACGTTAAATTTGGTAATTTTACAGGCTGGCTTTTTTTTTTTTCTTTTTTTAATACCCTACTGCAAGTTTCCTGGTCTTTCCCTTTTGGCACATCCCACCCCCCCAAAAAAAAAAAAAATTACTGTTTTTAAAGCTGTTTTGTGCACAGCTGATCCCACACGATGCCGGGAATGGGGGTCCCCCTGCTCCGGAGAGGGGAACGCCGCCGGGGGGAGGAAGCCTGCGGTGTAGCCTGCGCGGACGGGATTTACAAAACTGGCTTAGAAGAGGTGGTAAAATAACACGTCTGAATTAAAACCAGTTCATTTCTTACCCTGCTGGGTGGTTGAGGGAAAGGTGTGCTGGGTCACACCCTGGGGTGGTGACATGAGTAACTGTCTTCTGAGAGGTCATGCTTTCTAATGAAAGTGGGTTGTTTTGTTGGGGGTTTTTTTAAGGTTTTTTTTTTAAGTTTTTTGTTTTTTGTTTTTTTTTAAGTGGAGCAGATGAAGCGCACCTAGAAGCGTTGCCGAGGAGAGCTCTTGCTCTTTGCTAGCTGTTCAGGAAAGCACCGTGGTTTCCTCTGCCCTGCCAAAGATGTTTTTGTGTCTCTGACCACAAGTCAGTAGCTCCTCTGAAAGCGGTTGGACTTCTCCTGGCTGAACTGCAGCTTGGAGCAGCGTCACCCCTTCTGCCCCTCTGCATCCTTGTTTATTCTTACTTTGCTGTTTGGATGCCATTCTTTGTGGACCCCGGTGAGCAGCCGAGTTGGTTCTCTCATGCGGTATTGCCGTGCCCAAGGGCAGAAGTTGGTGCCGCTGGGCTGGGCATCTCCCCTGGCGTTGTCTTCCTCTGCCAGCCCCTGGGGAGCTGGTGTGTTACAGGCAGTGTGACATCTCCTTCTCTTGCTTGTACTCTGCTTGCCTGGCTTTGTAAATTTTTGTGAGTCAATATGCTTGAGGTTGCTTGAAGTTACTGCATCTCCCACACGGCTTCTAAATAACATCTCATTTTCCCCAGCCTTACTCTTTCTGTTCCCTTCTTAGAAATGCTTTTTGTACGTCACTGTCCACATCCAGGCAGGAAAAAAGTGTCCACTTTCTGGATGATGAAGGTAATAAGCACCTGTTCACCTGTAACGTGGTGCAAAGCTGTTTCTGCTCCCTGTGGTTTAACTTCCCCTTTGTGCATCTGCAACTTCTTCTTGATCCAGATGGCTCTGGCCCTCGAAACGTTTTCTATCCTGGTCCCCGAAAGCCACACCTGTGTGTTGATGTCAGATTCCTCATCTTGGTGACAAGACGGAGCTTTACGCTAGTTTTCTGCTTCACCTGCCGAGGGAAGGGGACTCGCTCCCCCAGGGGAGCTGGAGGCCCATGGCTGCGCTGGTCCCTTCTGCTTTCGGCCATCAGGAGCTCACACGGAGCCTCCCTCGTCTTGTTTTCCTCACTGCCTTCGGAGCAGGGCCGTTTAGTGAGCTAATGGATGTACAAGATAGCTGTTCTTAAAAAATGAGCTGCGTTTTAGGTGATCAAAAGCAGGCGGTGGGGTTGCCTGGTCCCTGGGGTCAGCTGGCTGTCACAGGCAGTTGGCTGCTGCTGCTCGTGCTGTTCAGGTTCATCGTGATCAAAACTGAAAGGTGAAGTTTCTGGTTTAATTTGTTCAAATTGAATACTTTTGTTCCTCCCTCCAGTAATAAATTACTGTAAAAAAAACTCTAAACTAAACCGACGAGCGCTTGTGCAGGCTGCAAATAATTACCCTGGGCTCCTCTTAGAGGATTACTCTGAGCCCTGCCTAGGAGCAAGAACAGGTAGTCACTGACGTCTTGCAGTATTAAGTTGTGTTTTTTCTTTTGATTTAGGTCTATTATTTGTATTCAGCCTATAACGCGACTTCTGAAATATGTTCCTGCGCATACGCTCTGCATGGTTCTTTTTTAATTAGATAAATTAAAATGGATGGGCTGTGCATGGCAGTTGGATGTATTAATTTTTGAAATCCTATTTCACGTTGCGGCATCCGGGAGGGATTACACAGACTTTAATTTTTGAATGTCTGGTTTATGGCTTTTCATCTACAACACTTTCACTTTTAATAATTTCAAAAGGATTTGAATCACTGAGACAAGTCTCTTTTTTTGAAACCTAAATTTGGTCACTTGAGAAATAGTGGTTGTTTTGTTCCTGTAACTTAGTCTGGATCTATATCTTGTTTTGTTGTTAGTAGAGGTCTTCAGGTCAGTAGTCTTCAAAAGCTGGTACCCAGCATTATTCTGGTCCTTTGTACGTAAGACAGCGTTGAATAGGAACAGCCTTCCGCATGGAGAGGGGTAGGAGGCATATATTAAGAGATGTCACCTCCAAGGTTGGGGAATCTTATCACCGAATGGCAGAAGTGAAATACCAGCCATTTCTTCTGCATGTTTAAGCACGAAAGAAGATGGCCCCATCCCAGACCTCCTGTCTCACTTCTCCCATCGCTCATGAAAAGGCCATCGCGGCATTCCCTGGAAACAAAACCCCTCGGAGCGGGAGCTGGGCTCTCGCCCTGGAAGTGCAGGAGTCTCCTGCTCACCCTGCAGCTACTATTGTGTGTCTTCAGTATTTTAAATATTGCTTCTTGTGTGTACAAGACTTGACCAAGGGAGATGATGATGATTAGCTAGAGTGATTTTTATTTCCTTTCACACGGAGGAAGCTGGGGCATTAGGTGCATCAGTGGTTTGGGGGTGGGTCTGGTGCTTCAGGCCGTTGAGGGGCTCCATCAGCAAAATGTAGACCCAGTTGGCAAAGTTGGTTTCTTTGCAACAACTGCATTGGCATCGCTAGGTTTGTCTCAGTTCAAACGGGAATATCTCATTAGCTTGTTTTCTTGGAAAGTTTATCTGTGTAATGAGCTTGACTTGGGCAGCGTGCTGGTGGCCTTTGTCCTTCAGTCATGGAGAGGCAGGTACACGTCAGGGGTGGCTGCGGCAGTCTATGTTGGCAGTATTTATTCCTGAAAACAATATTTTACTCTGCGCAACTGTGTCCTAAACACTCTCCATCTCAGCAAAATACTTCTGTGATGAAAACAAGCAAACTTGGTAAATTCAATGACCAGCAACGCTCTTCAATTAAAACTTCAGCTTGGTTACCTTTAGCTGTCGCTGGCTACCGTTGTGAAGCACAGACAAAACCAGAGCTTCACTGGGCCGGCAGAGACCTCTTCCCGAAACATGGGGGACGGACCAAGGGATGGCGTCGCAGCAAATGCTGAGATACGGGCAGCAAAGCATCCCTGCCATCCCAGGGGGAGCAAAGCCCTCTGTGCTGAGCCTCTGAACCTTGCCACGCACCGTCGGGACTTTGCAGCTAGTTGGTGCTGGAGAAGAGTCGCTGGTTCATTTCTTCTGCTGATGCATGAGATGATTCAAATCTCATGGAATTGTGAATGCTCAAAGAGTTAATGCAGAATTAGGAAGCATCTTCCTCCACTGTGTGAGATGTGCTCTGTGCTGGCTGTCTGGTACAGCTCTCTTCTTTGTTTCCTCCTTCAGACAGGCAGAATTGACAAGTCCTACCCAACAGTGTGTGGCCACACAGGACCGGTGCTGGACATAGACTGGTGTCCTCATAATGACCAGGTCATCGCCAGTGGCTCCGAGGACTGCACCGTCATGGTAAGTGTATTTAATTTGTCTTGCGGGGCGGCGTTTGCTTCACACTCAAAATGCTGCTGCAAATGACGCTTGTATTTCTAAAGAGATCTCCTACACTGACACCGAGGGCAGAGTCCTTGCTGGTCATGGGCATTCTGCAGATCACATTTGGTCTCAGTTTAAGAAATGATGCTATCTTGGCTGCAGGACCTAGCTAAAAGTTGGAGGAAAAATAGCAGAGCAAGCTTTATTACCTGTGTAACAGCAGAATTTGGCCTCTTGTAACTGGCACTTTCTGCTCGCGTCATGTTGGAGAAGGTGCAACCTCAGACTTCTGAGAAGAATCTCTTCAGCACCGAAATGGCACTTCAAGTAATGGACTTGGCCTGTGTTTTCCTGGCTTTGTCTTCAGTTGCTCTTCCCTTTTGCCTTCACTTGGAATTTGTCTGATCTTTGGGAAGAGGAAAGAGAAGAAATTGCCAGTCAGTGCTGAGGTGTTTTGATTTGTAGCGCTTTGCAGAAGACAGAGGTGGTTCCTTACCTCAAGCCTCCTAATGGATGCAGTGGTTTGTGTTGGGAAGAGGTGGGGATTGGAAGGGAACAAGCCCATCAGGTTTCAGAATTGCTTCTGCCCTTGGTTTAAGGGTGACGCTCTAATTTTTTCCTGTATCTACAGGTTGTGAGTAGATGTCAAAAGGGCTTTTTTAAATAAATAAAAAATGATCCAAATTCTGCACCTGCCAGCCTTGGTCCTGAGACCTATTTTACCTCGGTCAGAGCCCACTGAACAATAGATGACCTTGCTCCATGATGGATGTGGAATCCCGTGTATGCAAACACAGCAGAATAAGTGAAAGAAAATCCTTGTGAGATGAAATAATGCCAAATAACTTCAGTGATCTTTGGCCATATTTAGAAATGCTGTAGGCTGAATGTTATATTGAAATCTTATTATAGATCATGTCAGATAAATTCCTTTGCTTCTGTTCGTCGTTGAAGTGTTTGGGAGGGGATTCATCCCAAGAGGCTTATCCTGGGACAGCTCTTGCCTGTGATCTCTCAGTCTTGGAAGCTGAAGCATGTTAACAAAATGTACTATATTTAATATTAAACAAAACAACAAGCTTCTGTGTTTGTAACGTTCACTACTGGGCTAGAACTAAGCTTTGAAGGATGCAGGAATGTTCCTCCAGAAACCGGGATCCAGAAGGGCTGCGAGGCAGAAGGAACGGTCTCTGAAACATGAGCATCTACAGGAGCAGGCGAAGCTGAGGTCCATAGCTGCCTTCTTGGAGGCAAAATAAGTCTCTAATCCAAGTGCAATGAGAAGTATGTTGCGAGGCTCCAGAGGGATTGAATTATATAGGAAAACCAACAGTGTTCAATTACAAGTTGTCCAAATGCTCCTAACCCAGACACAAACTGTCTGCGAGAATCGGAGCCTGCAACTCGCTGCAAAGAAGCTCGGTGGGGCGTGGGTTCACGGCAGGTTGTCTGCTCCATGGCTGCTGCTTCTCTGCACACACTGGAGCGTGAGTGAGCTTCCCCGCCGTCCCTGGAGGCAACACGCGCGTGGACAGACACCGCGGCGTAGCTGGCTGCGAGGTTGCGCGCTGGGGTTCACGTACGGTACCTGCTGGTGTGACCCCGTCTTGGGCGGAAGGCAGCGAGCAGCTGAAATGAGTCCTCAAAGGAAAGAGCGTGTGCGTCTCATGATTTGGAATATGTTAGGTACGTGTTAGCTGGAAGTTTACAAGGCAGAGAAGCTGAGTGCCAGCAGCAGCGATGAAGAAATCAAAGAGAGCTAGCTAAAGACTTAAGCTGAATCTCACAGAATCACAGGATGGTGGGGTTGGAAGGGACCTCTCCTCTTAAGTATCACATAACTTCTGATTGGAAATGATGGATCCCAAATCACTGGGACGGTTAGCTGGGCTGGTCAGAGCTACAGTATGTAGCATGAAGAACAACCCTGGCCTACACTGTTTGGAAACAAACTGGATGAGCTAATGAGCCTTCCCACTTTTAATTGCTTTTCTGTTCTGGCACGGGTAGATTAGCATCCTGTTTTCTTTGCTTTTCTTCAGTAAAGGTTTTGGAGTCCTTTCCTGAACAGCCTGTCACTGAATTAAACCCGTCTCACTTTAAAGGATATGTGGTCGTTCATCAGCGCTGAACTCTTCATTAGCCAACGCGAAATGAGAAAAAGTGACGCGGTAGAGGAAATCACGTGGCTTTTCTGCAGAAGTGCCGGCTGCTTTTAAAAAAATACCGTTATGTTTTTAAAGACCGTCTGTGCCTTGGCTCTCAAGGATTTAGGATCTTACCCTCTGCTACGAAAGATCTCATCACTATCAACTAGACAGGAGTTGGGGGAGCGAGCGTGGCTTTGAGATGCTCTCTGACCAACGTCTCCGGGATGAAGAGGGCTGATTCCCTGCAGCCTTTGTGTTGCACGAGGAAGGTTACCTTGGCCCTTTCAAAAGCTAGAAGCGTTTCCACATAAATAAAACCCCCGATTTGTAGAAGGTGGAAATACCCTGTGAGCTGCATGTAAACCTTGAACAGGCACGCTAGTTGAGATTGTTAGGCTAAGGGTTGAAATAAGGGGACTGGGAAAGAAGGCATCTTTTTCTGGTGCTGCTGGGCTTTGTAGCTTGGACAGCTTTAGAGGTTTAACTATTTGCAGCTGCATCGAGATTTTTCTGGTGAAGGGAGCTTGATAGGTGCGGTCTGACAGTTTCAGGTGATGCGCTCATTAATTTTGCTGTCACATCTCATGCATTCAGAAATTACTTGGAGGTAGAGAAGAAGAAGATGGTGGGGGGCAATGCCTAGGACAGCTCACCCTTGCCAGGCCGCCTCTGTGCAAGTCACCGTGCCTGTGGGTATAAAGCCCATCACTGTCTGATCCCAGCGGAGGAAAAAGTAGAATGGACCTCTCCAAAACTCCGCCTGCTTTCTTCTCTGCGGGAGCGTGGGCTCGTGGAGGAGCAGACGCTCTTCCTTCGTCCCACGCCGGGTATTCCTCGGGGCACGTGTTGGCCTCTGTCCCCTCCTGCCCTTGCCAGTTTGAGTGCAAAGCCAACGGATTCCTTTTGAGTCAGCTGGCAAATACAACTCGCTTGAAGTGGCTTGAGATATAATGAAATGCTTGTAATCTGTAAGTATTTCCTTTTTTTTTTTTTTTTTTTATGCCTTGTTCTCAGTTCTCCAGAACGTGGCCCATTTCATATATCCGATGTAGCGTGAGAGCCCTAATGAGACAAGCGATGCGGTGTAGGTACTGGCAGTGGCCGCTCTGCCCCATTTGCTGGTTTCTTGCCAAATTTCTCTCTTCTTTTGCAGAAGTCGCTCCCAGAGACTTCCTTTACAACCCTGTGGCATGCAGATACCTTCTGTGGCCTCTTCTGGTGTTCTTTTTGAAGAATGATTTTCTTGTGCCAACAAATAAGGAATTACTTAAATATTCATGCTTGATAGTCTGCTCAATGGCTGTAATGTACTGCAGGTTGTTTTTTTTTTTAATGTGGCTGGAAAATGTTTGATTATATAAAGGCTTGTAGATGCTATCAGGTGGCTTTTCTCAGATACGGAAAATTTGCCTCATCAGAAGGTGAATACTAATGAGTTTGCATGTAATGGCCAGAGTAGAGTTCATTTGATTGAGCAAATTGTTTTAAAAATTAAACCAGAGCCCTTGCAATGACCGGGACACCAACCTGATGGCAGACAAGGGTACCAGGACAAGATGAACCAGGACCAGCCAGCTGCGGAGAAGGTCTTGCAGCTACGAAAAATGGATGCACAAAGTGCCTTTTCGCGCAGCGGTAGGAGAGCAGGGATGTAGATAAAACCCAGAGCTCAAACTACCTCATTTCCTCATGAAATGTGGATATTGGGATTGATATTTCTAGAAATTGACTTAATCTTCTCTGCAGGTTGGTGCAGAGCCAGAAGGCACGGGTTTTGATTCTCTTTAAAGGGTATATAAAAAAAAAAAAAAGGGCTGAAGAAGTTTGCTGCTTTTTTCTTTCCTTCTCGCATGCTGTTCATGCAAAACCTTCCCCCCTCCTGCTCTTCCTCTGAGCCCAAACCTCTACACACCACCGTGGCGTGACTTCACTTCCTCGATTGCAAACAAACCGGCCACGTTAACTTTAAAAAACAACACCCCGAAACCCTCACAAGTGGGAGAGTTGACAAACCTACTGACATCCAATTCATCATGCGATATTTGAAGGTTTCCTTTGTGCGCTCATCCCGAGTCCTCGCCTTCAGCGGGCTGGGTCCTGCACCCCAAGTGAAAGTGCCTCAGTTTGCCCCGTGACTCTCATTCCATCCCGCGCGGCAGGCAGACACCCCACCCCGTGCAGGAATGAGTGGGCCAGGTCTCTCGGGAGCATACCCTGACCTTTTACACTCCGAGCTTTTTTTTTTTTTTTGTCTTTTTTGCAATACCAAGCAGGATTGTTAGGTCAATAGTTTCTGTAATCTGCAGAGGATTACGCTGGTCTGCAGCTGCTGTAAACTATAGGGGCTTTCCCTTCAAGGGAAAAAAAATAAAAAAGGAAAATCTGTCTGTCCTCCAGAGGCTTTTAAAAAATCCTTTTCATTGGTATTTTGCCTCTAATACCTCCCTTTCCTCTCCCACCCCCTGCACTCGCTGGCTTATGTTTAAACTCGGTCCTGGAGTTTTTTTTGGCATGCCAAGTTCCTTTGCCGTGGGGCTGATCTTGCAGAGAAGGATCCCTGCACCGTTCCCAGCTGAGACAGCGCAAACCAGGAATGGGAGTCTCGGGAACCCGGTCCCTTTGCTCCGGCTGCCCCTCGGCAGGGAGGAAGGTTGGCTCCAGCTGCAGGTGTAGAAGCTGCTCTGACCCTGCTGCTCTCCCTGCGTGCCTTCTCCCCAGGTCACACTTAGACCAGAGGTTGCGATGCTTCTGGGTCTTTTTGTGAATGAATTCGATTTTCAAAGCTTCCCCCACAAAGCGGGGGGGTGAGGTGGGGCAGGCCACTTGGCCACACCGTTTCTCTCAGGGGAAGATAAGGCTGTGCTCATCAAGACTTGCCATTTTAATAGCCCATAGGCTCTTAAGACCCTGGAATAACCAGGTGTCTGGCTCCCTGCTTAATCCTTGGTGTAACGTTGACTTGTGTAGTCAGTCTTGGCTGTCATGGCCTTTTCATCTAGTGGAGAAGTGGGTTTGGTGGGGTTTTTTTCTGTTTTTCATTCCCACATCAGCTGTGTCCCAGCGTCCACCTGCCAGGCAGGGCTGTTGGACCTGAGCTGCTCGTGTGGAGCATCCCCTGCACTGGTGTCACCTAACGCCCCTGGCTCTCCTGCTGGGGTCTCCCAGCTCTCACGTTCTCTTTCCAGCTTTTACTCCTTTAGGTAATAACCTGTTTTCTGCCGCATTATGTCAGTGCTTAAAACGGTGAGGGCTTTGGAGGTGGTTCATCTGAGAGAGCAGCATACAGGTACGACATGAAGTGCAGGTACCAGTTTTAGCAGACTGACGTTAAAGCCCTCCCCTCAGCAGACGTGTTGCTCCTGTCAGGTTGTTACTCCCCGACTGGCGAGGAGAGAGCTGCTTCTATAAAAATTGACGGCTTTGTAACCCGGTTTTATCGTGTAACGGGCAGGTGAAATGATTTGTTGCAGTTCTCGAGGCGCGCTGTGTTTCAGCACAGTCCTCGGAGAGCGAGCTGTGGCTGCAGCCGCTGGCGAAGCTGGCGTGGGATGGGAAGTGAGCAGGACGACAGCCTGCTTCTCCAGGCCAGACAGCTCCAGTTTGCAACCCCGGTTTTAAAACGTGGTTGCTGGTGAAAGCCTCGGTTTATGTCATCTCGTTGCTAGCGCTGTTCCATCAGGCAGGAAGAGAAAAAAGGGATTTTCAACCCTTGCAGAGAAATTTCTCTGCCGAGGTGGTGTGCCCATCACAGGTCGTTTTTCCTGGGATGCTGAAGGTGCTGGGAGGGACGGTGCTGAGAGCTGCGTTAGTGAAAAGTGAAATCATTTTAGGGTTATTTAGAGGCGAGCTGGTACGTGCTGAGAATTCTTGCATCTCGGTGGGTATTATTTAAGCAGCAGCCATCCCTGCGAGAAAGGAGGGAGTGGGATGAGCGCAAAAATCCGTGTTGCCCTCACGCATGTCTGTCTGCATCGCTTCCAAAATCCGCTGGCTCTGACAGCTTGCGTGGGCATCGTGGGCAGGGTCTGGAAAGCCCTATTCTCTTCCTCCAGAAAAAGCAAACAATAGAGGGCAAAGCAAATGTGTTCTAATGCTGCCACCTATCTATAGGTAGCTATAATTGCTCATTGATGGGCTTTCTGTTTAATTTTTTAATACTCTCTGTGTAGGTCAAATTCAATTCAAAGATGATTGCCCAGTGCTGAATTGCAGGAACAGTTTTAGTGGGGCTGATCCCGCCGAGGGGAATCGGGTGATGGGTTTTGTCTCTCCCACCCCGGGTCCATGCCAGTTTCAGAAGCTGCCGCCTCCGGTGCGTAAACCTGCTCTGCTTCCGCAGCTGGAATTCCAGTGCTCTGCCATCCTTGGGGGGGGACTGTTCCTCCTCCCGAGGGCAGTTTCCTGAAGACGCTTGCAACACAAGGGTTGTGTAACCAAGCAGGCAAGAAGCGAACGGGCAGTTTGCTGCATTTAAAGGTAGTTTCTGCAGTGCTGACTTGGGCGGCTTTAACCTTTTCCAGGACTAAACTGCTCTTCCCCAGATGAACGGCATCTGAAAGGAGGCTCTAAACCGAGAAAACTCTAATTGCTGGCATTTCTGAAGGACTAAAAAGCAGGCACCAGTATAGCTGCAATATCGTCCCTCGAAGGGACAAGTGTAATTTGAAAAGACAGCAGCTTCTTCAGATGGAATTTGAGCTGCAAGGCAAATTTTTTTTTTTAATCCTTCTCAGGCAGCATCTGAGATGAACGGATCTCTGGACACAGGGATAATGGGGCGTTTGGAGCGTAAGTAGCCAGTGGTTACGTGCTGGCAGCGTGAGCTAGGAAGGATGTTACGCACAGAGCAGCTGAAGGTTTATTGGCGGCTGGGAACGATTCCCTCCCCGTTTCTGTCTTCCTGTTTATATTGAGAAGTGACGGCTCCGACTTCTGCCGTGGCATGGCGCGGGATGCGAACGAGTAACCTGCTCTTCAGAGGGGATGGCCCATGGCTAACCGTCTTTCCTTTCCCCTTTCCAGGTGTGGCAGATTCCCGAGAATGGACTCACCCTGTCCCTGACAGAGCCGGTGGTAGTGTTAGAAGGCCATTCCAAGAGAGTCGGCATTGTGGCTTGGCATCCAACGGCACGCAATGTGCTGCTCAGTGCAGGTACGCTGCGTCAGGGCTGTGGGGTCAACAAGGATCTCTCCCTCGCGTTTTGCTTGCACGCCCCAGTCTTTTGGAGAAGAGCTTGTTGACCCCTTTTCCTTCTTTCCTCTCCCAGCTGCTTAGGGCCAGTGAATCACAAGACTAACTAACGGCAGTGCCTGGGAACGCCGGGACACGTGGCTCACCACCCCTTCCTTGTCTTGGCCTTTTCTTATGTTCAGTTTACAGGGATGAGAACCAGGAAATTGTCTGGAGGCATGAATTACAGTATTAAAATTGTTCCAGACTTTATTTGATCTGTAGGTTTCATCCACTGATGGCTACGTCTGCACTCTCCTCATCCCTGCTTTCATATACTTTTACAAAAGGTCCAAAGGTTTCTCCTTTTCACTGATCCCTGCAAGGTGTCCCAGAGTTTGGCTGCTCCTTCCACAAGCTTTCATTTTCAGCATTTTCCAAATGGTTTCCTTGACTGGTAAGGTCTATGCAATGATATTCTTTTCACCGCTGAAGAACAGTCCCATCATTATGGAAACTAAATGGATAACTCATTATCCATTAGCATGGTCTGAGGCTTTCATAGCGTGACCTTTAGGTTAGAGCCCAATAAAAGAAGCCAGTCCTTTCAGCTGGACTGTCAGATGAGCCGTGTGTTTTCTGTTAATGTAAATGCCTTCTGAGGTATCCGTTTTGATCTGGTTTCCCCAAAAATGCTTGGAGTGGCAGACCTTGTGGCAGTTAATCTGATGAAACTCAGTGTGAGAACATATAAAAGGAGAAGGTGATTTCTCGTAGACTCCTGTACTCAGAAGCAGCGAGATGTGTGTGTGTCCGGACAGTCCAGCCAGGATTACTCCTAAGAAACGCAGAGGAGAACGGATGCTGCAGGGTGACAATAAACTTGATCTGGGATGTCTTTCGTGCCCCTTAGGAGTTCAGAGTGATTGCTATCTTTTGCCTCCTTACATTGGGAGCCTTAGGAGAAATTGCTCGGTCACACATTGTGTCTCCTTCCCTTACCTGGTCCTCCAGTCCTGTTCTTTATTTTGCTGTCATCTTGTCTTCAGCTTTATTCTTTGTCTTCTTGCTGTCCGGTCCTTTAACAAAACCACCCACCTGGTGGTTGTAGTCCATGTGAAACTGCTGACCTCAGCTTTCGCTGCCTGCCATTCTTTTTTCTCTTTGTTCTGCTGTTTCTCCTGCTGTCACTTGCCTATTTTCCATCTGTGCCATTTTTACCCCTTCTGCCACAAATCTCTCTGACCTGAGAGGCAATGACTGACTGGCTGCCAGCCAGCGTTCTCCTGTGTGGAGTTGTAAGAGCATCGCCTCTTTGCCCTTGGCACCTCTTGCTCTGTAGTCCTGCAGTTGAGCCGAGACCCGAGAGCTCCTGCGCAAAGCTCCTGCAGTACCAGCGGCCGCGGCACGCTTTCACAGACCTCCTTCAGCTGCGCCGGCACCTCCTGCTTTTCCCTTCAGCATCGTCTCTGCCGGGGACCTCTCCTGTCCCTCCTGCCTGCCCCGTGCATGCAGGCAGCACGGTGGCGGGGCTGGTGGCCATCTGTGGGAGCAGTGCCCAAACACTCCCACATAAACTGCCTTTGTTTGGGGCAGCTATGGCACCTCTGAGAAGGTGCTCAGTGCTTTCAAGGGAGGAGTTTCATGCCTTCTCTGGCTGCTTGGTCCCCGCTCTGAGCCTGGATTTGAGTGAGGACGTCCTGCCTGAGGCCGCACGTGATGGTGCACAGAGCGTGTTTCAGATCAGCATCTGAGGCTTTGGAGCTGCAACAGATTTTGTTCCTTGTTCCCTACAGCTGGGATTTTTTCTTCTGTATACACCATTGTTGTGACTTCAGCTGTTATTTTCTCTTTTAGGTTGCGATAATGCAATCATCATCTGGAATGTGGGAACAGGTGAAGCCCTCATAAACCTGGATGACATGCACGTCGATATGATTTACAATGTGAGCTGGAATCGCAATGGCAGCCTAATCTGTACAGCTTCCAAAGACAAAAAAGTTCGAGTTATTGACCCCAGGAAACAAGAAATTGTCGCTGTAAGTTTGCGTGATAATTAAAGAACCAACTGGGTTTCGCTCCAGCAGAGAGTTAGCAAGAGCGTATAGAGGAAGAACCTTTTCGCCTAGTCTATACCATGTTCAGTTATGTTTTTCAAAGTGAGGAAAAAATGACAGGAGGAATAGCAGTGGTTGAAGGATTTGTCTGGGTTTATTGAGATTAGTGTTTAAACTAGGATTTTAGGGCTCGGTTTTAAAACCTGCAGGAGTGTAATTCCACATCTAATCCTTTTGTATAATTACAGTTCCAAAGTTGTGTATGCAAAGTGGAGATTTAGGAGGCCTGCATATGTGTCGTAGCTTGCAAAGAAGTCTTCCTTCAGCCTTGCGAGAGTCTGATAGGCAAAGCTGAAACGAGCCAGGAATGACCACTTCTTTTGTAGTTTAGTAATTGGTTTCTTCCCTCAAGCATCAGGTAAAGATAGTTGGATGATGCTCCGTGTAGTCGGCATCCTGCATGGAGGAGCAGTGTGTCCTGCCAGGGATTCTGTGCAGCTGGAAGAGAAGCCACCGCCAGGTGGGCGTCCTGTTCCTTGCTAGGGGCTGATCTGTAAATCCCTTTCAGGAGAAAGAGAAAACCCATGAAGGAGCCCGGCCCATGCGAGCCATTTTCCTCGCTGATGGAAACATCTTCACGACTGGGTTCAGCCGCATGAGCGAACGGCAGCTTGCCCTTTGGAATCCAGTAGGTTCCTCTCCCGTTATTACTTGGCCGTTGTAATGTCTGCTGAGTTACTAGCCCAGACCTGCAGTCAGACGCTACTTTCATAGCTCATGTTACTTGAGCCTGTTCCCTCTTCTGTCTGCTGCCTGCTCCTGTGCCGGCGTCCTGTGCCGCAAGGTTTTGCCGTCATTTAGGCTGGGTGTTCAATCAGCAGAGGAAATGAGTTCTCTTGTATCGATCCCTGCTTTACCAAGAGCGGCGGTGAAGCGGGGAGCTGCACGTTTGCAGTGTCCGAGAAGATGTACGCAGAGAGCAGAGGGGCTGGGTGGAGGTCGCTTCCTTCTGTACGTTATGTGTGCGGAGCAAGACGGCGACAATCCCATCACCCTGGCACAAGACGCTCGCTAACATGACTGTGTCACATCTTTCCCTTGAGTTTGTGACTTTTCTTGGGTCCTGCTTTTGTGATTAAAATGTCCCTGGGGAATGACTAAGCTTGTGAATGTTGACAGCATTTGTTATTGTAACACACCGATCCTTCGGGGTGGTGGAGACACTGCTGCATATTCACTGGCTACAAAGAGCTGTTAATAGTTTAGCTCTTATTTTAACATGAGCTTTCCCATTCTTCAGTAGCATCACTGGTGGTTTTTTTGTTTCCAGAAAAACATGGAGGAACCAATAGCCCTTCATGAGATGGACACCAGCAATGGAGTCCTGCTGCCATTCTACGATCCAGATACCAACATTATTTACTTGTGTGGCAAGGTAAGGAGAAGCTTTCGGAATGACTGGGTGTGTAGAGGGAGACTCCTGTGGAATGAAGGGATGCCTGTGAAATGTTCCCCGAGTGTCTCGAGTGAGAAAGGTCGAACCAAAAGTTAGCGCTGCAGCGATGGTTAGGGCTGCAGACAAATCAGGCTGCTCCAAAACTGGTTTGATCCTCGCTCCGCAGGACCGTACAGAGAGCCTGTGAAGTCTGCCCTGTGAAGGTCTGGTATGTAATTGGATGTTTCTTTGAGATGGATTTACTTAGGTAAAGCTGCTCTTACTGCAGCACGTCAGCTACCATCATCAAAACATCCTTTGTTGGTGTTGACGTGAATGATTGTTCGTTAGTGTGGGAGGAAGATACGTTTTAGATGTTATCCTCCTTGTGCTTAAAGACGATGGAGCATGTAGCAACACTTACAGTAATTTTGTGGGGTTAAATAATAGAAAACTGGAATCATGTGCTCCTTTCTAAAAGCAATTTGTAGGCATTAAGTGCTCCAAAGTGCCCACTTCTGAATGCTGCCGCTTTGGACTTCCCACAAACAGGAGCCAAAGACAGGACAAGACGAACAAGTCATTAGAAAAGAGGATCCATACAAGTACATTCAAGAATCCCATCTTTGTAAACAGCATATGAGAAATATTTGTTTTATGTCTGCTGCCTCTTCTGCTGTTTCAGAGATGCTAGTGTAGTAGAGTCGCCCGGAATCAAAGAGAAACTGCTTTATAGCCTTTTTGCCCGACTGTGACAGAAGGTTTAGCTTTTTCACAAGAGGAGAATGTGGAAGTTGACCACCCCAGTCTTGAAGCAGGAGCTCAAGTCACTGTACCGCAGTGTTTTGAAGAACAGCACTTCTCACTGAGAAGCTGTTCAGCTAATGTACTGATTACGGTAGGGATCTGCTTTACGGTAGTTCTGCTGATGCCGTGTGGGCATCGAGAACACGGCGGTGTGCTGCCTGATAACGACTGCTGTGAGCAGCTTGAGATGAGACACATACGACTGGCAAGCAATGGAAGTTTTAGCCTGAAAAAGAAAAAAAAAAAAAGCGGTAAACTGTATTACTCTGTGGCGGCATTCCTGGAAGGAAAGGCTATGGGGTGAGACCAACGGCTGCCTAGCCTAGCAGGGAGCAGACGTACGGGCACGGGGAGCACGAGCCCCTCCAGCCTCTGGAGTGGTCCTCCTCTCATTTCTTGCAGGGTGACAGCAGCATTCGCTACTTTGAGATCACGGACGAATCCCCCTACGTTCACTACCTCAACACCTTCAGCAGCAAAGAGCCGCAGAGGGGCATGGGGTTCATGCCAAAGAGGGGCCTTGATGTGAACAAGTGTGAGATTGCCAGGTAAGGAGAGAGGCTGTCGGGGAGGGTGGTGTCATCTTAGCAAGTCACCCCCGTGGTGAACTCAACCGTTCAGAAACGGAAAAGTCCTGCTACTGCACCTGGACGGTGCAGGCCACGTTCCTACAGTGCCCGTCAGCCAGCTTTCTGCAGGAGTGCGGCAGGAGGGGAAGGGGCTGGGAGCCTTCTGTAAAGCCCTTTGTGTTTTCACCCTTGGTTGGCTGGCAAACCAAGCACTGCTGGGTGTAGGGCCCCGCTGTTGGAAAGACCTCTCTGCCACCCTCCTGCTTTGTTGGGACCTGTGACGTGAAGTGATGCTTGTGCTGGGCGTAATATGATACAACCTCAAAATGTGCTGGGACTTAGGTTGAGTCTGTTGTAAACGAGTGAGTGATATCTAGCAGAATACGTTGTCTGCAGAAAACTTAGCATCAAGTTGGTTACAGCCTACGCCGTCAACATACCGGTGATAAATTTTCGGTGCCTAAGTCTGCTATCGGCCTCCGGCTTGTACGCAGCAAGCGGGTGGGGAGCTGGTTTCAGGAATTTAAAGAGTAATTACAGCAGCAGTGCAGTGACCAGAGTGCAGCTCTGGCAAAGGAAGAAGGCACCTCGGGAAAGCAGGTTTGTGTCACTGCAATGGCTTGTGTCACACCGCTGGTAGGGAGCACGCTGGATGTTGCCCCTGAAGCCTTTTGATGCTCCTTTGATTATTAATGAAAGCAGGAGCCCCTGAAAGGGAGCAGAGCGTGCACTTGCCTGAAGCACGTGAATATTTCAGCCACGGTGCCTGGTGGCCAGGCTGAGGACATTGGAGTTTGTGGCACTGGCCCCAAGCGGGACTGCGAGGGGTGGTGGGACTGTGGAGACGCATGTAAGCGACGAGCAGAAGGCTGGCTAGTGTGTACCTGGAAATTGCTGGTATAGCACTTGCCTCGGTGGTCCGAGCAGGGGGCTGTGCCTTGCTGACAGCCCCTTCTAGCCAAAGTGTGACTCCCTGAAGTCACCCAGTACCTACGAGGGGAGCTTTGTGCGCACCCAGGTGGTTTTCCCCAGCCCTCGCAGGGCTGCAAGTCCTCGCGCAGCCCAGCTGTGACTCCTTAGGGTGGCTCATTTCCCCTCACCTCCATCTCCCTGCACGCTGCTGCGCGTGAGCAGCAGAGCTGGGGCCTCCTTTGCACGGCGTTGGCTCTCCTCACATCTAAGTCGCGTCTTTTCTTTTTCTTTCAAAGGTTCTTCAAGCTTCACGAGAGGAAATGTGAGCCCATCATCATGACGGTTCCTCGAAAGGTGAGCCCTACGTGCTGGTTATGTGGTTTGAAGCCAGCTCGTGCCTTCCAGCCCCAAAGCGCTTGACCAATCCATCTCTTCTGGCTTGCAGTCGGACCTCTTCCAGGATGACCTGTACCCTGATACAGCTGGCCCAGAAGCAGCTCTGGAAGCAGAGGAGTGGTTTGAGGGGAAGAATGCCGATCCCCTTCTCATCTCCTTGAAGCATGGGTACATTCCAGGCAAGAACAGGGATCTCAAGGTGGTTAAGAAGAACATACTGGACAACAAGCCTGCCGCGAACAAGAAAAGTGATCTCATAAATGCTCCAAAGAAAGCAGCTGATGCCTCAAACTCTGTGAGTAAAATCCACAGGCTTTGGGGGATAGTGGTCCGAGATGCGATAACCGGGGTGCTGCATCTTCAGAACTAGTTACAACAAAGCTCAAGCATGTTTGACTCAAGTACCCTGGGACTTGGGTGCCAGTGGGTGACCTGGAGTTGGGGTGGCACTTCAGCTGTGGTGTTTCAGGCAAGGTTTGTGTAGTTGTGGAAGATTACTGGGAATTGTGACACAAAGAAAAGCTTGACTTGTTCCAGCCACCCACCTGCTTGGGAGAGCTGTGCACCTCTTTTTTTGTGTTTTTTGGTTTTTTTTTTTTTTTCCTGGAGAGGTGTGGAGTCTCCTTCCCTGGAGACATTCGAAACCCACCTCGATGCGTTCCTGTCCAACCTGCTCTGGGTGACCCTGCGTTGCTGGGGAGGTTTGGACTAGATGATCTCTGAAGGTCCCTTCCAACCCCTGCCGGTCTGGAATTCTGTGAAAACCCAGCACGCAGGGAGTGGGACAAATGAACCTCAGACTGTGCAGGTGCAGAAGGAGGTTGTACGGGTCTGTAGTTGGGGGTTGTAGCTAATGTGAGGTGTAGTCTTATGTGGAAGTGACAGCTGTTGGTCAAGTAGGTTCTTACACACTGTTAAAGAGCAGATATTGGTCCAGTATGTCCTAGAAGCTTGCCCTGCGGCCGCTGGAAATGCTGGTCCGTGCCTGGAGCATCCCAGTGCCCGTGCCAGGCGTGCGGTACGCGCTCGCCCCGCTTGCCTGCGCCCCCGGGCAGGCGTACGGCTCGCGAGCATCCCAGTCAAAGCAGCCCCTGGCTTTGAAACCTCCCGCCCGCAGAGCGCGTCCCGCCAGCTCTCCCGGCAAATACGTGTCTTGTCTTGTCTTCCAGCAAAACGAAGCCAAATTGGATGAGATTTTGAAAGAGCTGAAATCTATAAAAGACACGATCACCAACCAAGACGAGCGCATTTCCAAGCTGGAGCAGCAGATGGCAAAGATCGCGGACTGAGCGGGGCGAGCGGCGCTGGCCCCGCCGCCAGCCCAGGCACATTCCAGTTCCCCAGTTCGGCAAGCAGCAGCGTGCAGCATTCCAGTACGAGCTTTCCTGTTCTCCTAAATTCACGTCAACGAGAGCCGATGATTAAAAGCCAAGCTTTTTAGTGAAAGATATTTTTTTTTTTTTTCCCTGATGTTTTAATGAATTTATGTGACTGTGTCAAACAAGTCAAAACGAATAAGTGCTACTTTTACAGTCTTTTTTTTTTT
>VXBH01009139.1:389352-400134 GCA_013400035.1 Rynchops niger
CCCTCCAGGGCCCACCACCCCTGGCACCGGTGGGATGCTGTGGCAAAGCCGTGGGGTTTTTTTTGGCAGATGGTGTTTTTGGGGCGGGGCTGGAGTGCCATCAGCCCCGTGGCTCCAAGGGGATTTGTCCATCCCCAGGCACTCTGTGGGCGCTCCCTTCCCAGCTCCGGCTATGTCGGGTCGTGTCCCCCCCCCGCCCCCCCCCCCTGTCCCCAGCACTCCTTGCCCTCCGCCACACACCGCCAGCTTTCTCCCAAATGTCATTAATTTTACTAATTAGCAGCATCTGGGCCCCTGCCGGGCACCCGTCCGGGAGCTGCATCCTCCGGGCAGAGACACGGCGCTGCAGCCGGGGGGTCTGTGCAGCCACCCACCCCCCCGCTATGGGGAGCGAGACAGGGGCTGGCCGCCACCTCGGGCACCTTTGCTGATCACTGGGACCACCGAGGAAAGGAGGACAGGATGCCCTTGGCCATCCTTGCCCAGGATTTAGAGGATTTAGCGGCAAGGACCCGTCCTCTCGATTTTCTGCCCCGAAGCTGTGACCCAGAGCCCAGCTGGACTTTTTTTTGCCTTATTTTCTTAACCCCTTCAGCTCGTAATAAAGACATTTCCTCCGCACATCTCCTCTCCTGTGTGTTTCTGCAGCTTGTGGGGTGGCCAAGGCAGAGTCCCCAGATCTTCAGGGCCCCCTCCCTGCATCACGCCGGCGTTGGGGCGCAGCCAGTTTCGGGGCTCCAGCCCCGCAGGGTCCACAGGTGGCCCCAGAGCCCGGCCGAGCTTCGGGGTGAAGGCTCTCTGCGTGGGTGAAACCCTGGGAGCCGGGGGACGAGCTTATCGTTCACAAAATCCGTACGTCGACACGCTGTTTCTTGGAAATTTTTATCTCGCACGCCCCAGGCGAGGGCGGGGGGGGCGGCGGTGCTGCCGCACGCCTCGGCACCGGGACGAGCTGCGCCCAGCGGGGACGGAGGGCGAAGCTGGAAGGCAACACATCCCCGTATCCCTACATCCCCATATCCCTACATCCTCATCTCCCTGTCACACCGTTTTGTGCCTGCCGTGGGGCAGGCACAATGTCCCCAGATGTCCCTGCATCAGGACAAACTTCCCCTTCGGAAGAGCGCGCTGGCTTTCACCTCCCTCGTGCGTTTTGTCAAGAGCCTTTTGCAATCACAATGAGCCAATTCTGCCCCAAAACGGATGCGGGTGTCTGGAGTTTCCCTGATTATTTATTTTTGGGTTTTTTTTGTTGTTGGAACTGGGAAACCGCAGGACGGTTCCCAGGGAGCGAGGCACATTCCTCGCAGCGGGAGGGCCCGTGCCCAGGGCCAGCGTGTGGGGTGGTGCCGAGCTGAGGCACCACAAGAGCCATCTTGTGAGCGACAAACCACAGCAGCAAGAACACGTGGCCCGCTCGGCCTTTAACAAAAACAAAAGTTGCAGACAGAAGCAGCAGAATGAGGCATTTATTTTTAAATGCGGTTTTTAAAAAACCCTAGGTATGAAAAAAGGCGAGTAAGGTTCCTTGGGTGGTTTAAAAATCTTAAGAGCAGGCAAAGTATTCAAATGTGTTTTTGTGTTTGTTTTGGAAATCTATGGAAATACTCCCCTGGAAAAGAGCAACCAGAAGGCAGAGGCGAGCCCGGTGGCCCGGAGCACGGGGGACAAGCAGTGCCACATCACCGCAAAACATTTACCTTTCCCGTGTCGGTGTCCCCACCTCCCAGGAGCCAGCTCACACTCGGTGTGCGAACCCTCAAGTAGGTGAACACCAGCCACGCTCTCCTCACAGCCCATTCCTCTGGCAAAGCGCGGCCGAACCGTGTCCTGCGGGACACAGAGGTGTCCCCAGAGGGCACAGACTGTCCCCTGCTCCCCTGGGAGCTCCCCATCCCCACTACGCCATCCCCCTCCTGCCTTCAAACCCCAGGGTGCGTTCACACTGCCTTTTAACTTAGTCGGCCAACCTTCGGCCAACCCGGAGCCTGGATTCTTACAGAACACACACCAAAATTAAGATTGTTCCTCTAACAGGAGCTTCAGGAACAAGCATTAGTGGTGGCAGGATGCGAGCAGAAGCCCTGGGTCTGCGCCTCCTGGAGCAGCCAGCACCCCGCCGCCATCTCCCACCAGCGTCCTGCCAGTGCCCTCTAGTGTCCCAGCACCCCGAGAGGAGACACCCGCACACCGGCTGCCAAATCAAACTCCGACACAGACACGGGTTTGGGNCAGTACCGGAACAGCAGGATTTTCTCTCCCAAGAGAAGCCACTGAATTCTCTGCAGCTGAGCTGTCTTCTTCCCTCAAACATTCCAAGGACAGTCATGACAGGACACAGGCTGCTGAAACACCCACATCCCCGTTGTGCGAGCACTACAAGAGTGGCTGCACACACGCGAACAGTGACACGTTGTGCGTAAATTGTGCGTATCTTACAGCTTCATTTAGTAGTGCGCAGGATCCTACTAAAAACTAGAATAATTGCACTGCAAATTTAAGTGGAATGAAAACAAGCTTTACAGTCACTTTAGGCATTGTTTGCTTTCTTCTCTGACTCTTCTTTGTTCGGATCCTGCTTCAACTTGTAATCAGCCAAGGCAGCCTTGATCGCATCTTCAGCCAGCACTGCAAACAAAACAAGACAAGTATTTCAAGGACAAGGAAAAGTTGTTTAGAACGAAAGATGCCATAAAAACAAGAGCAGACAGCAGCGACCAACCGCTGCAGGTCTGCATCTTAGAAGCAGAATGTCAGAATCCAAACACTTAATATCAGTCTGCTGAGCTACGGAGTACAAATGATAAAAGAGATCTGAAAACTTTTTAAAACAACCCCGAAATCTGATCATAAGGAAGTTTCTCTTGTGGGCCAACCTCAGCTGTGCCTTGTGCACAAACTTTATTTGGAAAACAACATTGAGAAGCATCTGCGCTATTCCCAGAAGTTTCCCTCTCACATACGAGTTTGTGTTTGAACTTTCACAGCTTCGTTCTTTACTTACTCGAGCAGTGCAGTTTGACTGGAGGAAGGCAGAGCTCTTTAGCAATATCCGTGTTCTTGATTTTCAACGCTTCGTCAACCTGAAACACAGTTAGCATGTAGTCACTGGTCATGTGAGCTACAACACGGGCTACAAAAGCGTTTAATGCTCCAAAGCCAACAGAATCCACGCGGAAGAACATCTCAGCTGCCGGGGCAGTGAAAGATGTCAGAACTAAGGAATGTCTCAGACTGAGCAGCTGTGGGAATGAACCAGTGTCGCAGTGCCACTTGGGGGACTGTTCTATGCTTACTTTTATCATAATACAGAAACGCGTTTCTTGTCGGGCAGAAAGAGTATAAATAATCTAAAGATGCTCCATAACTAAACTTTCTTTCAGAACCCATGATCAGCACGTTTTCACTTCCTGCATACAACACAAAGTACTTCCCTGCAGATTAATAGACATTCCTGGAAGAGGCAACTATATTGCTCTAGAAATCAGACCACTAAAGGGGCTGACAGCTGCTGCTTTCTAAACTAGGATAGCACTGTGCTGGTTTAGCCAGCCGGGCTGGCCACCAAAACAAACTACCACCATACTGCATGAAATGAGCACCGGGATTCCTAGGCCACCGTTTCCTATGCAGTCCCAACAATCGAACACACGCAGGTTTGAAGCTTTGAAGGCTTTCTGTGGTTATCACCTCCAGCTGCGGCACAGACCCTTACCGTTTTCCCTTTCACCCACTCCGTCGCCAGCGAACTCGACGCGATCGCTGACCCGCAGCCAAAGGTTTTGAAACGGGCATCGACGATCCTCCCGTTCTCGTCCACTTCCACCTGCGAGAGCGTCAGTGGCACCTCAGCAGTGCCCCAGAGGCACCCACTCAGGCCCAGGCAGGGCCCTGGCTCCCACCGCACCCTGGGGAGCGGAACAGGGCCTGCCCAGGCCCCAGGGGACACTTCAGGGCAGGGGTGTGTGAGGGAAGGCCACCCTGCAGCCCTGAGGGGAAGGTCTGGGCCTCACAGCAGCCCCAGGTGAAGCCCTCCCCCGCTGCCAGCGGGTCCCCAAGGTCACCTGCAGCTTCATGACGTCCCCGCAGGCCGGGGCACCCACAAGGCCGGTGCCCACGTTCTTGGCATTGCGGTCGAGGGAGCCAACATTGCGCGGGTTCTCGTAGTGATCCACCACCTGCCGGGTACACCGTGTCACCGACGGCCACCACGCGTCCCCCAGCCCAGCCTAGCCCAGCCAACCTCCCCACAGCCCCTCACCTTCTTGTGGTAGCCCAGCCTGGCCGCCGCCTCCCCGCGCCCGGGCCGCAGCAGCGCCGCCCCCGCCGCCCTCAGCGCCGCCATCTTGAGCCTGGTGGGGGCGCGCGGCCCCGCGCCGCCCTTTTATAGCCTCGCGCGGGGAGGCCCCGCCCCCAGCCCCGCCCCCGCGCTGCCACAGGCCCCGCGTTGTACCGAGGCCGCGGCTGAGTGCGCCGCGCAAAGGGGGCGAGCGCTGAAAGCCGCTTGCGGGGGCGGGGGGGGAAAGATCGAAAAATAAAACAACCCTGCGCTGTCGCTAAAACGACCGATAAACGCTGTTTCCGCTTTTATCGCGACACCCAGCGCATGTGCGGGCCGCGGCGGCCACACTCAATATGGTGGGCAGGCGGCGCCGCGCGCGCCCCGGCCCTCCTCGGAGGCCCTCTGGCAGCTAGGCCCCGGGGTGCCCGCGGCGCCGCCGGCGTCTCGGCCGAGAAGACAAGGGCTTCGGCCCGGGTGTGCCTCACCGCAGCGCGGCCCCGGTCCGCGGCCGTGGGCGGAATCGTGCGTGAGGCGGCTCGTTTCCGTCCTCGCAGCGCTCGCCTGGAGGCAGGGCGTGGCGGCGGGACAGGCGCAGCGAGGGCAGCCCAGGCAGGCGGCGGAGCGCGGCTTGGCTGCGAAGGGAGCTGCATAAGATGGCGGCGGCGGGAGCCGAGGCGGCTGCTGTGGCGGCGGAGGAGGAGAAGCGGCTGCCGGAGGGCGACCCCGAGTCGGGGGGAGACTCAGAAGATGAGGGGGACTCAGACTCGTCTGGCGACGGTGAAGACGAGGAGAAGGAGAATGAGGCCGAGATCCAGCGTCTGGAGGAGCAGGTAGGGCCCGCCTGGGCCAGCGGTGGCGTGGGGAGGGGGTGGCGGGGCAGCATCGCGGCCTCTGTCCGGTCCCGGCTCCCAGCCTAGCTTAAGGGCTGCTGGAGGCCGGGCCCCGCGCCGGTGCTCCGCCCGCGGTGCTGCGAGAGACGGAGCGGCCCCGGGGCTGTAGGGAAGGCTCGTCCCGGAGAACTGAGGCTTCTCCGCTGGGAGTCCTCGGAGTGGGGCGAGACCTGGCCTTCATGGGGGTCTTCCTTTGGGTGAGTGTCTGCCGGAGTGGCTGTGGTCGTAACGGGAAAAAAATCCGTGTCTGATCGTGTAGTTTAATGCAGGGAACTGTCAAGACGTAAATGTTTGGAGTCTGAAATGGAAAGTAGGCCTTTTGGTTTGGTTTTGGGGGTTTTTTTGGTGGTTTTTTTTTTTTTTGAGGGAAAGGGGAGAGGAGAGCCCTTTCTTCTTCAGAGAAATTAAAACCCGTTTGGCTCCGTTGAAGGAGGCTTTCTTCATTTCGCCCTCAGGGGTTTCTGTAGCTGGTCGGTGCTGTGCTCCTGCTGCTGGCGCTTGTGCTGCTGAGCAGTAACCTTTGGAGCTTAGAGCTGTAGGCTAAGCCCTGAGCTTAACTTCAAAGCTATGTTAAACTTGGACAAGTTTTTTATAAATGTCTGCTTGTGATCTGAAAGCATCTTGCAAACAATAGTGAAGTTTGGTGCAACTCAGTGTAGGAAAGGTAGCTGTTGTCTTGGCTGTGTGACACGTGATGAGATTTGTATGCCCAAAAAGACAGTGCGATGTTCTGTTCCGCTGTATGTTTTCTGATTTGTTCATGTCTGTAACTCAACAATGCTTTTAAAAGATAATATCTTTTTTTTAAAGCTTTCCATCAATGCTTTTGACTATAACTGTCACTTGGATCTGATAAAGCTGCTGCGCCAGGAGGGAGAGTTGGTAAAGCTCAGAAGAGCACGTCAGAAGATGAGTGAACTCTTTCCACTTACTGAAGGTACAGAGCATCTTCTGCTCACGTTGCAGCCGGTGCTGCTTAACTGTGTTAAAACACCAGTATTTCAGTAGTGAAATAATGTGTTTGTGCCAGGCTTCAGCAATGTTGTTCTGGTCCGGAGAAACCTAAAGTAACAGATGTGGGACTTCTTAAACTCTGAATGCTGCCAATGTTGATGGCCAGCATTGAGCTTGGCCTCCGGCAGATGCAGGGTAGCGAGCCTGTTGCAGGAATTTGAGTTCTTGTCTCTTGCAACTGCACTGTCCTGCCCTGTCTTCTGCCAGAGGCTGCTGTGGTAGGGTGAAACTGGTGTGGGGGTATGTTTGTGCGTGCCCAGCTACTCCAGTCTCTGCTCTGCCCATCTGTTTGCTGGGGAAGTTGCCGCCAGGATGCGATCTGCTGTACATCGCCCAGGGACAGGCGTATGTTTGCTTGTGCTGCCTTTGCTGTAGGTCTGGTAACGTACAGCTGTGGGGTGGCAGCACTGAAACGGCTCCAGTCTCTTAGTCAGTGAATGTGACTCAGAGCCCAGACGAGCTCCTGTCAAAAGTTAAATTTTGCAGGCAAGCAGCAAAAAAACCCCGTTGTTGTTGGAAGCTGCGTGTAGCCCCTGAAGTGAGTGTTTCTTTTCTATTCATAATACAGAGGTAACGTAAATATTGCAGAGGCTGTTCTGCCTGTGTGGTTTTAGCCTGGGCAAGGGAAGGTTTCCTTCTATGCACGTGGAAACCTGCAGCCTCTGAAGCCATTTACTGTTTTTTGTAAAATTGTGAGGAAAGGTGTGCCTCTAGATGTGTCTCTGGTTTCTGGTGTGTACTGATCCTTTGCCCGTGGTACTGATAAATTGCTGCTTGCAACATCTGCTCTCTTTAAGTAAAGGTGTGTTTGCTTAGTACTAATTTGAAAAGATCTCTACCAAACTTTTCTTTTAAATTAATTATGAGTAGTTGTGGAGGCTAAAATTGCTTTCTTCTGCCTGCTTTTAAGTCCGTTACTAAAAATTCTCATAAAATTTTCAACAAGTGGATTTAACTTATTCTTTCTGAATGTTGGTGACGTATTCTAAACTTCCTTTCTTTCAGAAATTTGGCTGGACTGGTTGAAGGATGAGATAAAAATGGCTTCTGAAAGCTCTGAGCGAGAGAAAGTTTATGAGCTGTTTGAGAGAGCTGTGAAAGACTACATCTGTAAGTTGTTAATATATGCTATAAAACGTGTTGAATTCAGATTATGGCTTTTTCTAGGAAAGATTCTTCTGTTACAATGCAGAAATTGGATCAAAAATATTGGTGTGAAGTGATCCTCAGTTTTTTCTGAAGCACTGGAGTTAAAGGTCATTCAAAGGCAGTGCTTTAAGTACTCTTGCAGTCTTTAAGATACTCTAAATGAATGTCATAAAAAGTTTTAAACGCATACTTCGCACCTGTCTAATCCCTAAAAGCAGCAGGTATCGCACTTGCTTAGTGAGTGCTTTCAGGCTAGGTAACCCAAGCTGGGGACCAGGCTCTGATCATCCTCATTAAAAGTGAGGCAAGTACCTGGTGTCTTGTCTTTCCGTTTCTCAAGATCTGCCTGCAGCCATAGCTTAAAACTTTTAGTAAGTGCACGCTCCTTGGGTATTGTGGTGAGGTGCTGAAAACATGAAGTCTGACTAAGCAGAGAGCGCTTGGTAGCATTGAGGCAGTCCCTTGCAGAATGTCTCATTACAGCACCGGCATAATGAGTCTTGCAGAGCGTTGGTGATCTTCAGGAAGAAGGAATGGGGAGATGAAGAACTGAGAGGGAACTGGATGTGCTGGATGGATTGCACTTGGGGTTTGGAAAGGCTTCTGGAGCCCGAGGTGTGCAATCTAACATCCATGGGTTGCGTGGTCTCTGCTGGGGGTCCCCGAACCTAATTTGCTCAGACACTGCTGTTGGTGGGAGAGGTGCCAGGCAGCTAATGCTCTTCCAGCAGATCCTCCTCCTTCATAGTTACGGTGCTTAAGCAGTTGCTGAACAGGCAAGTGTAGGAGTCTGGAAGGAGAAGGACCTACTTTTATCTGAGTTCTGTAGGAGTGCAACGGCTTTGTGGTCCCAGCTCTGCACAGATGCTGAAGAAAATTCAAGTTGCTGCTGGCGGGCGGGGGGGGAGGGTCTTGGTGCATCTCTGATGTAGCTTGTGTACCTAAGGTGGCATACAGGAGTCAATCTGGGTCAGTAATGACCACAAGAGCCACTTCTTTCAGAAGACAGTTCTAGCAGCTGGTACTGAACCAAGAGCACAGAATAAAATATTTTAATTTTTCTTAACTACGTTGGATGGTAAAGAAAATTGTCATATGTTGGTCTATTTGTAGGTGTTTGGGAAACAGAGAAATGCCTTTTTTTATTTTTGAGGGGATTAGATCATCTATTTCTTATAACTTTGTTTAGGTCCTGAAATTTGGCTGGAATATGCCCAGTATTCAATTGGTGGCATTGGTCAGGAGGGAGGAATTGAGAAAGTCCGCTCAATATTTGAGAGAGCATTAACTGCGGTTGGACTGCATGTGACAAAAGGAACAGCTTTATGGGAAGCATACCGCGAGTTTGAGAATGCCATACTGGAAACGGCACAGGTAAGGCCAGTCTCGTGGGCTCTTGTAAGAAACATGCTGTGGTGTAGCTTCTGAAACCATCTTGCGCCGCACCCTCATCAGTCTCTTCCGAGAAAAGAGTCTGTCATGTCACACAGTTGTTTCTCTTCAGCTGTAGAAACTGATGCACTGGTTTGGGAAAAACTTTCTGTGTATTTAGTTGATATAGTAATGGATTTGTGTTTAAATAAGGTCATAAAATCTCATATCCAGAAGCAAAGTTTCACTCTACTACTTCAGCTTGGGCTGACAAGATTAGCTTTAAATTGAGTAGCTTTCTTATGAAACAGTGTTCTTGCCAGCGAATAATTTTTGCAGATATTCAGTCATGTTTGTATTTCTAGACTGTTTTCTACTTCAGCTTTTAACTCAGTCATTATTTCACCGTTTTTGTGACTTTTGGATGATAATATGTTATCCCTGGAACATACTGTTTGACATGTAGAAAAGATACCTTTACAAGGTGGCCAGAACATGAATCTATTTTTTTGCCATTTGCTACATAAGATACGGAAGTTAAAATATGTCCCTGTCCATGGCAGGGGTTGGAGGGGGTTGGAACTAGATGATCTTTAAACATCCCTTCCAACCCAAACCATTCTATGAAATGCTCTAACAAAGGAGTCATGGGAGAACACCCTTTCATTCACAAACAGGAAGAAAGCTGGAAGATCTCAATCATCTGTGCACACACCAGGCATTTATTGAAAAACTACTTGGCAGCCCAGTGGGTTTGTGAAATGGCGTGATTACGTGCAGCTTGTGTGTTTTCAGGTTGTCGTTTCCCTATGCATGTGTCAGCTTTCAGTGAGGAATGCTGTTCACATTCATCCAGCTTCTGAGTCTAGCAACTTCCAAGTTTTAGCTTTCACAGCAGTGACCTGAAACGCGAGTTGGCTGTGTCTGTTCTTCAAGGATCATGTAGTCATGTGGAGCCCAGACCCCCAACCCATAAACAATACCCCATCATGTTCATCAGCTCAGGCTTGAGGGAATTGACTAAATTTCAATCCTTTTGTTTGTAGCCAGCTCCTGGCAGCATTCCATCGCCTGAGCAGCAGCAGATGCTCTGCAGCCAGCTTGAGAAGATCCACACGCTGTTCAGGCGCCAGCTGGGGATCCCGCTGTTAGGTAAGAGCCAGTGCGCTGGGAGAGATGGCATGGATAAGGTGTGTTACGGTGATCCGGGCATTAGTCATGATTATTCTTTTGGTAGAGCCGTACAAACTGCAGCTGTAATACTTGTGAATTTGTTAACCGATGACGTTTGTCTGTCTTTAGGGCCTCTTGAATGATGCACAGATCCCTTTTGTTCAGAAATATTCTTACTCATTGAAGCTTGGTTTATCTGTGTCTTCAGAGCACAAAACATGACCATTAGGAACCTGAAATTCAGCTATCATGATCACTACAAAAGAACCTCGGTTGGTCAGGAATAGTACATGCTGATAGCTGGATTGTTAGAATTCTGCCGTATCTGCTACATTTTTTTTAAACTCTTTGAGTCCCTTTTCCTTGTGGATTTGCTTATAGGAGAAAGTTAAATGCAGTTCTTTGACTTCTCCATTTGCATATTGAGAGAATTTGGGTTGACTGCTTTTCCTTAAAGGCTTGGGAAAACCTTGCCACTTTGATTTTTCTAAATCAAAATCAGCAGCTTTACTGTAACTTGTCCTGAGTTGGTGTTGTAGTGCACTATGTGAGATGAAGTGTCTGAACCCTCTAAACGTGCACTAGTGTGACAATTAAGATACAGAAGTGTAAACAGAAATACAAATGTGTTAGAATCAAATGTAGGTTGAATGTTGGTTATTTAGCCCAATAAGTTATTGATGGGGTTTCGTGTCTGTTTTAATAGATATGGAGGCTTCATATGCTGAATATGAGGAATGGTCAGAAGATCCGATCCCAGAAACAATAGTAAAGAATTACAAAAAAGCTCTACAGCAATTGGAGAAGTGTAAACCATATGAAGAGGCACTGGTACTGCTGTTACTCACACCTTGCTTAACAACTAAGAGTTAAATTGCTTTGGGGTGACTTTTTTTTTTTTTT
>VXBH01009139.1:405335-416815 GCA_013400035.1 Rynchops niger
TTTTTATCCTTTAGGAACACTGGAAGACTGGGATGCAGCTGTTCAAAAAACAGAAAACAGATTAGCTCGAGTTAATGAACAAAGAGCAAAGGTCAGAACTTTCTGTGAACTACCTAAGCAGTTTGTAGGAAATACCTGTATTAAGGTCATGCTTGTCGGAATGTCAGGTTTCTAGTGCTGGTTCCCATAGATGAGCCTCAATTGTCTTAAAGCCTCAAAACTATTGATTTTTAGTTTAAAATTATGGTTAATGTCTTTTGATGCTTTTTATCTTTCACTTTTTGACGCTTGGATGGGTACAAGAGTAACATGCACTCCAGGAAAGTTGTAAGAGCAAACAATTGGGATGTGCTTTAAATGGTGATCCCATTAGCACTGTGTTTCATGGAGCTTAAGAGAAAACCCTCCAGGTTCAGCCCTCTAGAAAACAGCATGCAAGAATGCTCTGCAATCTGCAGTCACTAGAACAAAAAAAAAAAATTAAAAAATCTTCCATATTTGTAGGCTGCTGAGAAAGAAGCCGCTCTGGCAAAGCAAGAGGAGGAGAAAGCTGAACACCGAAAGCAGGCTCGGGCAGAAAAGAAAGCTTCCAAAAAGGCCAAAAAAAATAGGATTGGAGACAAGCGCAAAGCGGATGATGATGATGAAGGTGAATGGGGACAAGAAGAAGGTAAAAAAACAAGAAAACCAACAAAACCCACAAATTAAAACTTCAGACCTCTGGCCAACAGGGTTATTGGTCACCTCCCGTCAGTTAGAGGCAGATGAGAAGGTGCCGTTGCTGGGGTCTTCAAAGCTGCTGTCTGTTGGGGGTCCCTTTCTCCTAGGAGATCTTTGTGGTAATCATGTGAAAGCAGGACTAAATGTTGTTTTTATCAAAAAAAGTGTGTGTTTATAAGAACTTCTGGAAGGGTTTTTTTAGGTTTTTCTTATTTCAGAGGAACAGTCATTTTTAAATGACTATTTTAAAATGACTGTTTTAAAAAAAAGTCATTTTCGTGAGTCATCAAATGACACTGAGGCATGTGTCTAAATTGGGTTATTCAGTATTGTAGCAGACTCATTGAAGGTGGTAACAGATTTTAATAGATTGCTGCCCCAGGGAGTTTTGAGAGCTCCTCCATTTTCGTGTTTGTTTATTTAAAAAAAAATAAAATCATCCCATTACACAAAGAGAAAGAACATGAGTCAGTAGTTGTAACTGACAGAAAAAGGCGGGAAAAAAAAATATCCCTGTTGCTTTCATCTAAATACTTGCTGTCTTGGTCAAATAATCTGTTGTTACTCATTCTTAAAAACCTGAGGGGGAACTTTTTATTTTTTGTATTTGTGGTTTCACATGCCTTTTCCAGACTCCATAGTGGTTATGGAGGACAGCTTAGTTTCAGTGGGGAATGAAATGGTGTAATTTTTTTCTAGTAAGGCTTTCAATTTGATTAATCAGCAGAGCAGCCCAGCAAGAGACACAAGGGGGATGGCGATGGCATACATCTTGAAGAAGACATGGAAGTAGAAGTGGGGTTGTTTGGAAGGAGTGGACCTGAAAAGCCAGATTACCCAGGAAACCAAAAGGAAAAAGCATCTACCAGTCGAAGGGACATCCCCAAAGTTTTACATGACAGCAGTAAAGATAATGTCACCGTCTTTGTCAGCAACCTTTCCTACACCATGGTAGATCCTGAAGTGAAACTGAAAGAGCTCTTTGAGAGCTGTGGGGAGGTAGCAGAAATCCGTCCAGTATTCAGTAACAAGGGGACTTTCCGGGGCTACTGCTACGTAGAATTCAAGGAAGAAAAATCGGCTCTCCAAGCTCTTGGCTTGGATCGTAAAGTTGTGGAGGGAAGACCAATGTTTGTTTCTCCGTGTGTTGACAAGAACAAGAATCCAGACTTCAAGGTACACTTTTATTCTTTCAAGTAATAGGTCGAGCAGTGGGACTGCATAGGAAGGCTAGGAGAATACGTTGCTTCCAGAGGGCTTGCATCTAACGACTTCATGTTGGGCTAATTTGGAATGGTAATGTTATGTCTTAGCAGTAAAAAGTGTTTTCTGGGAGTTCTTGCATCTTATGTTACTCTGCCATTAGCAGATTTGTGCTGCTCTTGAGTAAGCTGACCTGAGCAGGTTGTTAATGGTGCGAAGTACCCAGATTCCTAGTTGAGCATCTCAATCTGTAAAGTGCTTTTTTGGTTGAGTCATACAGTGCGGGCATTTATTACACAACCCGCTGGTTCTTGTTAATGGTCTGTACTAGATACCAGTTGTATAATTAGTGGTTTTCTGCATTACAGAGTTACTGTACAGAAAAACTTAATGGTTCAGATAGTGACAACTGAGCAAGAAGACATTATCAATGGCCCTTCTCATGGTGAATGAGGCGTAGTTTTTGAGAAGTGTCTCGGTTCTTAGAATTACTTGCAAGTCCTTTGGGTATGCCTGTATGTTTATATGCAAACATCTTTCAAGATGCTACTCATGACTTGAAAGTATTTTTGTTATCACACAAATATGAAGTACTCTGATCAGCTTTTGGAGGTGTAATAGATTGAAATCTTTGGATTGTCCAACTGGTTTCCTGTCTAACAGCCTTTTTGTTTCTTCAGGTGTTCAGGTATAGCACTACACTGGAGAAACATAAATTGTTTATATCTGGTTTGCCATTTTCCTGCACTAAGGAAGAGCTGGAAGATGTGTGTAAAGCACATGGGAATGTGAAAGACATTCGGCTGGTTACCAACCGAGCTGGAAAACCCAAGGTAGACATCCTTAATGTGCTCTTAATTTTAAGAAACCCTTCAAAAAGATCTTCATGAGGTTTGGATACAAAAAGTTAGCTTTGTATTTTAAAAGTTTCCAACCTGGCTTTGCAATAAAACTTGTAGAAATGCTTGGATTTATAGAGCCTAGTGTGCCTTTGCTAACAAAGAAGAAGTAGGAAGGGAAGATAAATTTTTCCAGAATACTTCTTAAATTGTACAAAAAGGATGTGTGATATAAATGGGATGGAGGGGAAGATGTTTACAGAACTTTCAGTATAATAAAAATAGGCATTAGTAAGTCTGCAAAGAATATTTGTTTTTAAAGTAACTGACAAAAGAGGGTTCACCTGGTATAACTGATTCCCCTCCTCCCTCTTCAGTTTCTTGAGGCTATTGTTCGTAACACCTGCTGCAGTCACAGATCTGCCAGTGAGAAATGAGCCACCTCTTTCTGGCAGGGCTCATTATTTCCATCCCAGAATAAATGGCTCCTTGTTAAATAAGAGACTCTAAACTAGCTGCTACTCTGCCAAAATTCTACCTGACACCTCAGCCATGTCTGCATGTTGGGCACTTCTAACAGGTGATATCCTGATGGTGGTGTGCATGTATTTTTAAAATGTGTTTTCTAGCTCTTGGCAATATCTCCAGTACAGTTCCTGTTGCATGCTTTGTAATGAGTGCTCTCCATGTGCACCCTAAGTCTTGCAAGCCGTGTTCTCGGCTTAGTTTGAGCTAGGATTCTGTCTAAGCCACAAAAAAATGTACTTCTGAATGTTATATATAATCTGATGTGTTTTTTCCCGTGAAACTGGATAATCCAAAAATACAGCTTAAGGGTTTGTGTGTCTCTTAGGATAATAATAGAATAGGGAGGCGATGCCTCCCAATTACTATACTAGCTGTAGGAGCCTGCTGTAGCAGATGCCGGGTGTTGCCTTTTTGTCCACTTGCTGGAAATAAGGCCCCGTTACTGAAGGTGCGCCAGCAACAGTTAGCAGCTGGTTAGCGGTGCCATTGAGCAGCTGTGACTTCATGAAGTCAACGTGGATTCACTTCCTGCAAAGAACGCTTTGGCACCAGTCCCCGTTCTCAGGGCAGCAATGCCGGTCTCTTTAGAGATGGTGCCCGTCAGTTCTGTTAGAGCTGCTTAAGATGGGTGTTGAAACCGAGGTGCTCTTGCAAAAGGCTTCAAGATGCTCTTGAAAGAGAGGTGGCCGCAATGGCCCTATGTTAGGGGACTTGATTCCTTAGGTATGGGTTGTAACTTAGTGAAGAATCCCAGGAGAGTTTGTGTGGATCTTCCTGTTCTAGCTCCATAGATCGTTTTATCTCTTCTTCCACTATGAATCCAAATCTGTCCAATACCAGATTCAGCCTAGATATATGTATAATATATATTCAGAAGTGAAGACTTCCCACTGACGCAGTACTTCATTGTATTTACTTTACTGGGATCTTGTTCTTCTTCTCCTTTTTTTTTTTTTTTTTTCCCATATCTCTTCCACAAATTAGGACATTGTGAATGAGAGTCAAGAAGTGCAGGTTATAAATTTGTGTAGATAAGAATTGTTTTTAGCTGAAGAATACTGGGGCTCAGCCATGTTCAGGTCTGTTTTCCATGCAGTTTTCTTATCAGTTGGCTAAATTATTAGCAAAAGCTGTCATGCAGAGAACGAAGCACCAAAACTAATGTAGGTGACCTCTTTTCCTTATTTAGGGCCTGGCTTATGTGGAATATGAAAATGAAGCTCAGGCCTCGCAGGCTGTGCTGAAAATGGATGGTCTGACAGTTAAGGAACACGTCATCAAGGTGGCCATCAGTAACCCGCCCCTGCGAAAGCTGCCAGACAAGCCTGAGCCAGGCAGAGCCTCCCAGTTTGCGGTACCACGACAGGTTTATGGAGCGTAAGTATTAGTGGGGGAGACTGCTTGGCAATGCTTGAAAAGAAAAAACTGAGTTTCTGTATATGCTACAATGTAGGAATCTCATCTAGAACATGAGAGAATGTTTAAAAGCTGCTGAATCATAAAAATTTGGGTTGTTGGATTGATGAGGAAAAGCAGATCTTTTTTTTTTTATTTTTTTTTTTTCTTCTTTACATTACTAATAGAAACAGGTCTGTAGTGACTGAGAGTATCAGGTTTTAGTCGTCCTGTTGGATCTGGTGTTAGCACCTGAGCACTTGTAACTTCCACGTCCTCCTCTTCTGGAGCACCAGCCGTTGCTCACAGTGAGCATTAAGGTTGCTCTTTCATCTGTTGGAGTGCTCCTGCTGCTTAGCATTGCATTGGCCTTGTATTGTACGTGCCCTGTAGAAAAACACGGAGCTTCAGTTTCTGGGGACTGCCGAGCAGTTGTTTTCTGCAGTTAGGTGTCCTCTTTCAAAGGGCACCCATTGAAAGCTTTGCACTCATTATTACTGAGACAAATGACAGGAATAACATTTAAATGAGCATTCCTCATAGTGAACACAGTCCTCTTTGTTTCCCCAAGCTCAAATGGTGTGTTCAAAGAGCACTGGGATATTTTTAAATGTCGCTTTTTGCTCTCCAGGCGAGGGAAGGGAAGGACACAGCTTTCAATGGTGCCTCGTGCGTTACAGCGCCAGAGCAATCCTGTGGCTAAGGCTGAGAATGGGATGGTGCAGAACTCACCAGCAACTTCATCCGATCCCTCCGAGGAGCCTAAAAAGATGTCCAATGCTGATTTTGCCAAGATGCTACTGAAAAAGTGAGCAAGAAGTCCGCAGTCAGCGGGTCTGGTAAAATGTGAAATGCCTTTATGGAAGCCATGTTGTGTCCTTATGCTAGCAAGGAGAGAACGCCAGTCACAATCATGTGTAAATACCGTTCTGGACTGCTGCATTCATCGAGATCAGTGTAGGATGGTACAAATCCCGTTGTTTTTTTCCTCTGTTTCTAAGAGCAAAGTTATACTATGTTCTGGTAAAATGGCGTTATATGATTCCTCATATTGAGGGTAACGAGGGGGGAAATATTTCCTGTACAGGTCGGATGCCACATCGAGTTTTATGAATACTTTACAAATATTTCTCTTTCATTAACGAATGAGACGCAATGTGAAAGCTTAGTGATAACCTTGTTGAGCTCCGCTGGTCAGTTCAGATTGTGATTGCAGTCATTCTCTCTGACAACGAACCCATTTTACACCCAAACACACACGCAGGGACATTCATCTCCTTCCATTAAGAGTCAAATGGCAGATGCTAGTAACTTCACCACAATGGCCTATTTTAGTATTGGGAGAGTTTCTATACATATGTGTGTATATGTATATACACATATATATGTATTCAGTTAATGTTCTGTTCCAGTTGATCTGTTTTTTATATTGTGTATTTGTAAAAGACATTCAAATTATGATTTTTTTTAAGTGTCATAATACTTAGATCTGGTAATTTTTGTTTCCCATAAAAGCTGTACATGCTGTTGCTGAGGACCATTTTTTGTTTGGTTGTTTTTGCTAGCTAGCTCATACGTCTTTTGCAGGTGGTTTCTGTATGGTTTTGTACAAATGTGAAGTGCAAGCTGATGTTTCTTGGTTTATTAAACTCGAGTTCTCAAAGGTTTTCTATAAATACTGTTGCTTTTGTTTAAATGTGGGTATTGGAATTGCACTTATCCTACGGCAGCTGGGTAATACTGGTGTACCTCGCCCCTTAGGTGCACTGAGGTAGTGTCACATACCTTTAAGTAGCCCGTTCCATCTAGTATGAATATCCTGAAACCACTTTAGTAATCGCTTCAGACTTTTAAATAATCCGCTACGTGATCTTGGATAGAAATATTACCGCTTGTCAACTAAAACCTGCTGCTAATCCTGGAAGACAACACCCAGGGGGGGATCCTAGCACCAAGTTCACCTGTACAACACAAGCACTGCTGCAAATAAATGCTATTTTCAGTGCTTACGTTAATGTGCCGGTTTGAGTTGGCTTTACCTTAAAACGATGCTTCGAACCAGGGCACAGCGGCAGTTGTGGTCACACAGCCAGGGACCTAGTTGTGTTGGGGCTTGGGGTTCCTGTCCAGTATTGCTCTCATGCTACAGCAGGATTGTATCTCAAAAGGGGCTTGGAAATATTCTAATAACGCTTTAATACGAAGCTTTGATTTGGTGGGAAGGAATGGTGAAGCTGGTGCTTGCCAGTATACAACCCCAGCCATGATTTACACCTCACTTGGCTTCGGAGCCCCCCCTTGCGTACTGTGTACAGCTGATGTAAGTGGCTACTCCACAAACCGAGCTGTAAACACTTCCTAGTTTACCGCACAGAAAAGTGTTTTGAGAACAGCCTATTCCAAACAAAGACTTTCATATTAAAATACTTTATTAATCTGTTACTAAAATAACTTTTTTCCCCAGAGCTCTAAAGTGCAGATTTCATTCATACTCACCTTGCACTAAGCATGCTTTGTAAGGACAGAACACCCTTCCTCACCTATTTTTTCCTTTCCCTGTCAGCAGCAATCAGTACGTAAGCGTGGAGTGGTGCCGTAGGACATAGGGAACTCCCCGGCTATTGCTTGCCTGTTTAAAACGTGTCCCAACTACCTCGCAGGTAAGAAAGAGTTAGAAGGCATGAAACAACACTGGCCCGGGACAGTCTTTATGCTGTTTTGCCAAGAGTTAAAGCTTAACAGCACTTTAAACTGGATTGAATCAAAAGTTTTCTGAACTTAAAGGTGTTGGGGTCAATTACGCTGTTACACGGTTGGCAGGTGGGGGTGTAGGGAGCTATTTTTCTATGTTAGGCTGCAGGTGCTTTTACCTTAAAAGCAAAGATAAAGGGTGCTGCTTTGAAGTCCGCAGCAGCTTCCCGGGACTAGACCAACTGCCACTGCAGCACAAAGAGGCCTCGTGTGATTCTTGATGGGTTTATCACAGTAATAATGTGACCTAATAATTAATTGTAGAAAAGTTTTCTCTTGTGTAGATTGAAGAAACTTAAGTTTTTGGCAAACTTGCTGTACACATGCTTACTGAATTGGCCCAACTGATAAAGGTTCTCTCACGGTTATGCGTAATAACCTTTTCTGGCCACAGGCTTTGCAGAAACAAGCCCTTTTCAAACCCTGAACTGAAATGTGTCAGGACAGCTGCAGTTTCCCAGGGCTCCTGCTTGATGAAGTGGGGTCTGACGCAGGGCACTGGGTAGTTTCTTCTGTCTGGAGAAGAGCAAAAGCACCTTCCAGTTCAGTGAAATAAGTCAGAGAGCGTTTCTTCTCTTTTCCAGTCACGTCATCTGTAATCTTACACCAAACGCTTCCCACTTGTACAAAACTCACCCTAGGAAAGGCAAGTGAAAGTAAACATGCAAAGTGCTACTGAAAACCAAATTGGGAGGGGAGAGATGCCTTTGCTGAACTGGCGTTTAATCTCCTTCCTGCTCAGCACTGTCAAACTTGTACAACTGACAGGAAAGAGTCCGATTAACAGAGCTGGGAGAGCGCTGTTACTGCGAGGGTTGTGTTTGGGGGTTTTTCTGGACAACAGGGAAGAGGTAACACAAAAGCAACAACTGAATCAAGACTTTGTCTTGCCTGGCAGCTCCTTGACAAGGTAAGACTATGCAGTTGACCAACTATGTGAAGGGTTGTGATTGAAGCAGCTTCTCAAAACTTAAGGAGAAAATAAATTCTACTTCAGCTTGTTGAGCCCCTCCGACACCTCTCCCCACCTCCTTCCAGTAGCACGAGCAAGTTATAGTGCACAGTCAACATCAACAGTTCACATTTCAGCTTGGCATAATGTATATAAATAAATTATATTAACTTAATCAAATGTAAGACACTTTAAATAAATGAAATGCTAAAGAGTGACACCTCCTGTTGAGTTATTTCCCAGCAGGAATACTGAGTGGCTTGGCGTTCTGTTCTCCCGCGCGTTCGTTGGCTCCTGCATGTCCTCAACCCTCAAGTCTTGACGGGGATGGTTTGTTTGCATCCAGCAGTGCTGCCATCTGCTTCAGGTAAGCCCACGGAGTACTCTGTGGTGGCAATGAGCAACATGTCCAGAGTTGTCTCGGTACACTTAGCAATAAAGCGTATGAAAGGCCTCACGTCGCCCTCGTTGGCTACTTCTAAGACATGATAATACTCGGCCCGCTGCTCCTTGCGGATTGTGATGGGCGGGTACCCTGCCTGCATTAGTATGAGGTTCATTAACAGGCGCGAGGTCCTTCCGTTGCCATCTATAAATGGATGGATGTAAACCAACTTGTAGTGGGCTAACGCAGCAAATTCCACAGGGTGCAAGCTCATGGCATCTTCCGAGTTAATCCACTGCACAAACTCCTGCATCTGTTTCTCAACGTCCTGGGGATGTGGTGGGATGTGATGTCCTACAAACACCTGCGTAGTCCTGAACCGCCCTGCCTCCACCGGGTCAGCGTAGCCCAGCACTCTCCGGTGTATCTCCAAGATGTCACTGATGGT
Organism: Rynchops niger; assembly: GCA_013400035.1. Classification (NCBI taxonomy): domain Eukaryota; kingdom Metazoa; phylum Chordata; class Aves; order Charadriiformes; family Laridae; genus Rynchops; species Rynchops niger. The sequence goes on from VXBH01009139.1 coordinate 414,557, forward strand.
TACGGAGCCTATCCGTGAAACCAGCGTGGTATTGACGTACTTCAAAGCTGCATGCATGCCGATCACCTCATTCTGCTCCACTAGGCTTTTTCCAGGGACAGCGTATCTGGTCTCAATGATGTGTCGTATTTCAGACAGCGTCAGGGTGTTTCCTTCGATAGCAACTGTGTGGTAGATGTGGTGATAATAGGACTCCTCCATCACTCGGCGCAGGGCAGAATTGCCTTTGGGGATCGCCATCACTTTTTTCACCTTGCTGTCAATAATACTAAAATACCTCTGATCTATCTCTTCAACTAAAGGTAGCGTCCGGTCCCGATTGATCAGGGCCTTCTCGTTGCAGGGAGAAATGGTTAGTGCTTTGGAGTATAAATAGTCGGCTTGAAGAATGTCTTTTTCCTCTTCAGAAAAAATACCAAATTCGTTCAGGGCATCGACGTAATCAGGGTCCATTTTGAGGGCGTACACAAAGAGTTTGTGGGCCTTCTCCCGCTTTCCTTGGCGCTTCATTTCGAGGGCTTGATTGAGCGCTGCTTTGGCTTCTAACTTCACTTCTGAAATGCAACAATAACAGTTAGGTAAGAAGGGAGGGAGTTTTACTGAGAGCCTTCTGGAAGCTATCACTGTTCACCGATACAAAATTCACACAAAGTCAGACTATAAGAGCTGTAACAGAGAACCTGGATTCCAGCCTTTGCCGGGCTACAAGCGCAGAGGCTTACGCCACGTTTACAGGCCGAGTACGCGGCAGCAGAGCTGTTCCTGGCAGCAAGCACGGTGAGGCCGGATCTGTGAGCAGCGTGGCTCAAGCTGGCCACAGGCCTGTAGCCACTCGCTTTGGCCACCAGGCTGCTTTGTGTGGGAGGACACAGCGTCTTAAATACATTCTCTTGGCAATAATGCCGGTTTTCTTGCTAGAAGCACAGCTCGCAGCTGCTAACACCGCTTCTATCTGGTTTTTTCACTGAACTATCAAACATCTTCCCAGTAATAATAGCTTTAATGGGAACAGAGATACAGTGCTGGAATTGTAATGATTCCTTTGAATGTTTTCCAAACTGATGTCCTGGACAATAAAGGCAATGGCCACAGCCTGTCATTGCCAGAAAAGCTGTTCTATGGTAGCCAGGATTTCAGCAGTAATGCCTGGTATCTCAGATTACTGTGTATTAAAACACCACCCCATATTCCAGTTACCTTAACAGAACTTAGCAGTGTACCAAAAGCATGAGGAAAAACTTCTAAGAGACAAAACAGCTCTGAGAAAATGCCAGCGCGTCGCCCTTCTGCTGCACAGGGCAATGGAATGCAGTCGGGCTGCTGCTGGCATATCTGACCTCTGGGTCATTTACAGCAGACATTAATTTGCAGTTGGGCAGGGAGAGTTCGTTACCATTATGGGACATCATCAGGTGGGGGATGCGGATCTCCAGGTGCAGGTTGTTATTATACAGCAACTTAGCTGTTCCCCTGTGCCCACCCGGGGACACTCTTACCTGGGGAGGCTTTGCCTTTCAGCACCAGCAGCTCCAGCCCATTAGAGGTCACACTTAGGCCAGTGGTTTGTCCTGTGTATCTGGTGACCCCCGAGGAGCCCGTGCCCAGTTTACTCTTGAGGAAGGAAAGCCCTTTGAGAACGGCGTGGCACTGGTCTTCCACAGCAGCCAGCGGGAGCAGCAGCATCACCAGCGAGCTCAGCACGAGCACTAGCACGGCCGCCCACCTGATGCGGGCCCAGAGGGTTATCCATTTCAACTCGGGATCTGTCGCCATAGACACGAGATTCATCCTGCTTCCAGCGCAGACACGAGGAACATCTCCTTTCCCGCTGCTCCCACCTGGGAACACAAACAGCCTTAGCCAGAGCTCCGTGTCAGAGGGGTGTGTGCTGGAGACGTGGCACCTGAGTGGACTTCAGTGTACGTGCTCTGGGTTTCTGTCACAGCTGTTCGGGGCACACACCTTTCCCTGCCACCTCTAAGCACGTCAGGGCAGGGGGCGTGCGCTATTCAGCCTAACACAAATCCGAACGGGATCTGCTGTAGGTTAACGTGGCAGCAGCAGCGTGAGGAGACACTGGTGCCCACGGGCACCGGGCTCTGCGGGGATGGAGGAGCTCTGTCCCGTACAGGCCCAGGTGCCCATCTCCTCCTCCCCCAGCTCCCAGCCCTGCAACCCCCGCAGCCACAGGCTCCTGCGCGCCCTCCCGCCATGGTAATCTTTCCCCAGAACCCCCCCACCTTCCCCCTCAGCCGCTCC
>VXBH01009147.1:8596-19421 GCA_013400035.1 Rynchops niger
CCTGTGTGGCCAAGCCTGAAAGCAAAGAGGTTTGCTTCATAGAGAAAAAGGGTAATATAAATAATACGAGTAATACTGAGACAGGCAGCAAGTAAGAGAACCCCAGATGTCAGTTTGGGGTGGGAGAGGAGCGAGGACTTCACAGGCATAACTAGCAACCTGCCTGGACATCAGAAAAAAATATATTACCTCTTGGGCCACACCTGCCAACACCTGGCAGAGTTTTCATCCTTCCTGGAGTACGACCAAAGCTCAGCTTGGCAAAGCCAAAGGAGGGCACCAAAATCACTATTAGAAACCAGTGACCTCAAAATGACCAAAAGTTCCACCTGTGGATGGTGGGGAGAAGAAAAAAGAAGGGGAAGGCACCTAAATCCACATCTGCATCTTCCCTTTTATTTCCTAATCAATAAACGATACAGCTAGCCAGAGCTCTTAAAAGCAAGTTAATGGAAACGCATTAAATGCAACAGAAGCTCTTCCATCCTCAGAATACCAGCTATATATGGAAAAACTGAAAAAGAAATACAACTCTCTTGCTGGTTTTGGATTATAATGATCGCTCTGATCACAAAACAACAAGAGCATAAATATTCACAGAGTCAAAAAGAACTATAAAAAGACAGATGTTGCCACTATGAATACAAAAACATTCAGTTTGTGTCTTTTCCAGGACACAAGATATCACCTCATGACAAAAAAGTATGTAAACAAGGCAGGACATTTAAATAAATTCTAGCACCAAAAAAATAATAAAAAAAAATTTAAAAATGTGAATATTCATACAGAAGAGTATGTTAGCAGTGCTAAGATGTTTAACAGGAAATTCATCTAGGGAGGAAGGGAGTTTTAGTTTTCAAATATTATTTGTTTCCTCATGCTACATGAAAACCCTTGCAGGACACAGAAACATTTCCATTATTCCTGAACCACTCCAGTATCACGGAGGATTTCACATAACAGTACAATTGTAAAGAACGGGCAAAAATCTATACTTTATAATAGAGATATATAGTATAGTCTTTATAGACTGAAAATGCTGGATCTCAATTTAAAAATATGTAAATTCCATTACAGTTTTGAGAAAGACAGAAAAAAATGTAATATTAGTTGAGAGGTGTCAGCCTAGCAGACCATGAAAACAAAGACATTTCTGGTTTTAAAATTGATGAAAGAAAATTAAATTGGTAAGAATAAATTAGGTAATGAGCAAGAAGGTGAAGAAACTGAAGTTTCTAAGGTACAACCTGGTTGTTATAAAAGCTGATCACTATGAATTGCAGTTAGCAAAACAAAGGCATACAAACAATTAGGATACTGTAAAAGCCTTCCAACTATACAGACCGTTACAGGTAAGTTGCAAGATGCATACAAACGCACAGATGTACACATTAACCTGTGCACACAGTATATTACCAAGAAAAACAAAAATGTAACAAGTGAGTCAAAATAATTCACTGAGCCAGTAAACTGCAAAAGATTACCAAAAAAAAAAAAAAGGGAAAAAAAAGAAAAATATAGCATGCAACTTCAAAAACCAGTACTTCTAGTAATCACTGTCCAAAGACTAATTCCAGATCATCATCAAAATCATGATCAAAAAAACCACCTTGAGTGGAAAAAAAAGCCAATGAGACAAAAGTAAGCAATGATTAGCATGAATCTGTAACAATTCTTTGAACATTCTCTGTGAAATAATTACAGGAATCAGCAAACCAGGGAATTATGTTTATCAATAGATCTAGGTTTCTGTTATGTATTCAACACAGTGTGTTGCCTCACTTCCAAAAAAAAAAAAACCTTAGAAATCCTAACTTAGAGGTGCCATGAATACAAGCACTGTGAAAAGGACTAGAAACAGGAGGTGTGAAGAAAAGGTTAATGAAAAAGAAGTGCAACTGAAGAGTCAGATGATGGCCTCAGAAGGGTATTGTAGGAGTCTGAGTTTAGGCATGGTATTGAAATATTCATCCATGGTGAAGAAGGAAGTAAGGTAAGAGCTGCTGAAAGGCAGGAACAGAAATCAAACCCAAGGGGTCTGCAGAGAGAATTACAACTCGTATTTCCCCTCCTGCCCCAATTCAACGCAATCCCTTGTGGTTCTTGTTACATGCCTCTAACAGAGCATGTAGATGGCAAGTTATTTACACAAACCAAACTGCAACAGAGCTCACCTCTTGACACCTTAAAGCAAATGTGAAGTGAAAAATAAGGAGGGAAACAGATTAAAGAAGTGAAAATTACCTTAGTGTTTGGGATCATTGTTTTATGAACTATGAATTCTTTCCCTGGAAAAGAGTTTCTAAATAACAGAAAAACAAAACTGAACAAAAAATGAGTGCAAACACTGGGAGGGTGTGATCACTGCTGCCATCGTGTCTGTAATGTGCCACGTAACTGCTGAAATCTCTACACAACTGGAGTCTTGCTCTCTTCCCCACACATACCAGCATCCAGCTCCTGGAATTTCTTCTTCTACAGTCGTATTTTTCCCCCCTTTACCTACATTAAAACTCAGGCCAACTACATGAATTACTTCATGCGGTCTCATCATCACAACATGAATTAAGCATTCCCTTCCTATGTTTTCTCTGAAACTACAACATAAACTCCTCTGGGCAAGATACAAACCAGCCTCTGACACTAAAGAAGGGGTCAGAATTAAAATTGCTACTCATTTGGTGCATGTAGCCCACACAGAAAAAAATAACCAAAATTGTTCTGAACACATTGTCCTGAAACTGCGTATCTTTCATTTTGCACTTAGTTGTGCCACTCTTTTTGCTTTAATGTCCACAGGCCAGCAGCATCGTGCAGCTTGGGGACTGACAATTCCTGCTTAAGTCTTCTCCATTTTGGTGGCTGTAAAGTACCAACTGCCAGACTGTACGAGAAAAGTAATCCGGAAATCCTGGCAACGTGAGTGGATTCTCCAGTCAAAACAGAAAAAGCCTCCCTAGATCTGCACCTAGCAACTGGCAGGGGCACCGCAAGCTGCTGGAGCGATTTTCATGTGAACAGCTGAGTCTGCACGCTGAATCACTCACGGCACCGTCTGTAAAAGCCTCTGCTGTTTCCTTCTTTTTCCCAGGATGGAGCTAAAGGAAATTCACACAGAGCAGGGGCAAGCGGGGCCAGTGTGCTTGCTGCACTCCACCTATAGGCACATTGAACATCTCGAGATAAAACCTGCAAGTCACCTAAGTTCAGGCTTGCACGGCATAGCTTCAGTGTTCGACTCGCACCCGGGGTAACTCCCATCTAACCAAGAGCAACCACCACTCTCTGACTGTAAAGGATTTATCTTTGTTACCCAACTTTAAAGTAAGGGAGTGAAAGTGTAGAATCACTTGTCTTTTACTCTGAAAACCCTAAAGAAATAGGATTAAAAGGACGTTCTGTAGCATCTCGGTGGCGTACGCAGCACTCCATAGAGCATCTCATCTGTATTTTTACAATTACTGTTCAAAGAAGTAACGACATCTAATGTCTCACTCCACTACAGGGCTTGGACTTTGTGTCTCTAAAAATAAAAACAAAAACACACCACCAATTGATGTCCTGATCCCGCAGAGTACTTATGTATTAGACTCTGATGCTAACAGCATTCAAAAAAAAAAAAAANNNCTGTCATCCCAGAAGAGATTACAGGTTCAAATCCAAGATTACAGCCACAGATCCTAAACACAGCTATTTTGTAAGCACGTACTAAAACCCATGCTACTCCTAATTTAACTACCACCAACTGTTTAAGATGCTCCACACAATACTTCAGATTCTCCATTTAAGAAGGACAGTGTTATGAACAGTTACCATTTCACATGTTTTGGTATCAGGCCTATAAAATACGTCCTTAGGATAGATTGCGCATATATATGTATTTATTTCTATATATTTGCATCAATACTAAAACTAAATAATAAATACTAAAACTACTAAAAGCCTCCAAGTATTTTGGGTTGTTGAAATCCAGCACCCATGCTAGCAAACTGTTAGGGCATTGCCTGACAAACATCCGGTCCACGCCGATTAGCATTCTTGCCGACCGGTTCCCAGGCATTGCCTGGCAGATAGAAGGGGTCCAGGAACCATTCCCAAAAGGCATTTCACACACAGACACTCTGTTTTGGAGACAAAAAGGTTTCACTTGCCTCCGTGCCCAGAGACAATACAAATACAGTCTGAACTTTTATGCATCAATTTCCACAGGATTTCACCATTAATTTGAAACTTTTGTGACTGATTTTTGGTCTCTCCATATTTAATAAATTATTAAGTTCTGTTGTACATTCTCCTGATACTGTTTGGGTTGGAGGGGGATAAGGGGATTGTTTATTTTCGCTTTGCAATCCCATTTCTTTTTTTGTTTCTATTGCAGTTACGTGCAAGACCAAAAGAAGTGGGCACACAGACTGACTGTATGAAAAAAGTTTTACAGCGTGTTGTCAGAAATACCTCAAGTTACCTTTGTAATATGTGCCCTTTTATGGTAAATATACATATTACAACATCAGGACAAAAAATGGCCTGGTGCAAATCTTGATTTGTTTTTTTGTTTTTTTTTAAAGCACAATTCTCTTCCAAAGAGGGTAGCTTTTGGGGAAGATTTCATTCTGAGATAATAATGTTTGCAGGGAGCAAAGCATGTCTTCAATCCAGATTGTTTACTTCTTCCTGGGGTTTAAGCAAACAAGGGAAAAATAACAAGTGTTTTTAATGAGGATGTTGACTCATTTAATATTTTTCCAAAGGAAGCCTTTAAAGAGCAATCATTTTGCAGCCACTTAATACCTACATTTCTTACTGTAGCTATCTGGAATGGACAGATTTCCAATTATTGCAGGAGTTATTTCTGTTTGCGAACCTTTCTGGTGAAAAAGGGCTCATGGTATATAGCCCATACCTTCTCATTTCACCTGTGAGCAACCTTGAGAATTTTTATACATATACTCGACCTTACACAGATTGGTATGGTCCATTTTAACTCAAGTTTCCAGCATTGCCTTCAGTCAGGGGAAATTTTTCCTCTAAATGTAACAGTATACTAGAGTAGCAATGCTCATGCTTCATCCCTGGGTCCTCCTTAATCAAGTTTCTCAGTAACTTCCATGAACAGTGACCACGAATAAGATGGTTACTGTTCACACTTGGCCTACTACTGCCATAACTAACCGTGAGCTGGAGAACAGCATCTATCTTGACAGCATACTCAAATGGCAAGAGCTGATTATCAACACATCTCCATCAAAAACATTGTGTTAAACCTCAAAAGGAGCAAAACGTGGACACTTCTATGAACTGAGTGCCTGTAGCTGGAAAGGATAAAATAAATTGACAGTGGAGGAGCGAAGGGAAAAAAAGAGTGGTTAAAGCTTTCTTTTTATTTTTTTTTTTAGTTTAATGCCAGAAAGAAAAAGATTTAGTAGTATTTTAATTACTGCTGAATTATTACCGTTGTGTTTTCACTATCAGGCAAGGAATTAAAACAGAGTGAGAACAAGATAGTCCGACAGGACAAAAAGGATGATTTGTGAGGTCTACAAAGGGTCTCTGAGACAGCAAGGCTAGGGAGGGAAATGAGGCTGTATTTAAGCAAACAAAGAAGGAAGGAACAGACAAGCGGCCTCAGCTGAAGGAAGAGCTATGAGGAGATATTTTCCATATGCAGCAGGGAAAGACACAGCAGAAGTCATCTGGTGACAGCTTGATTTTAACAGGAAAAGGAGAGAAAGATTGTCTGGATATTATGAACCTTGCCAACAGGTTGACATTATCCACACCGGGCAGAGGAGGGAGAGTGCAAAAAGAGAGCAAGAATGAGAACACGCAGAGAGCCGTTTTCAGTACGTTTGATTTAATGAGCCAAAATACTCAGAACGACAGAGACCTGTGCTACAGAAAACAAGGATTTACCGACGAAAGAGATACTCTCCAGTCCTCCCAACCCACCTGCTTTTTTTGAGGGAGAAGAGAAAAATCAGCCGCCATTTCTCCCATTCTTTAACCAAAGTGTTTAAACCTTAAGTTTTCAATATACTGCCAGTTCAAGGGGATCAGCAACAACCATACAGGCAAAATCCAGACTCCCCATTTCACCTTCCCATAGAAAAGGCACTAATCTCTTCTTTTGTTAAAGGCAATTTCAGGAGCACTGATACACATCATTAAATCATTCCTGACCTATACAGAAAAGTCAATCTAGGCAAATACAACCAAAAAGTGAAAAAAGAGTACTTCCTCACGAATTATCCATTTTGGTTCTAATCTTAGCCCAGTTAAATCTGCCAAATAATTGCTTCTCGGCTGCCTCCTATATTAGATTTGTATCAATGCACCGAAGATGCCTAGATGGGGGGCAGCACCTCCAGGCACAAGAAGATGAATCCTCATGAGGTGCCAGAAGCCCTTTCCAAACGGAAGGGTGTACGAAGTTCCTGCAAGCCCAAAGCACCCTGTATCTCACAGGAGCCACCGCCCACCTCATGGGATCAAACTGGTGATCTGCAGTGTGGAGATCTAAGCTGTGCTGCGTTGTATTATCGATTCTCCAGTTGCCTTTTATTGTTACTACAGCTCCACCCCTACTGTTCAGCCAGTGTCCAAACATGCAGGACAATAAAGAATGTACGAAATTTTATTCAAAGCTGTAAGAAAAATGAAAGCCTGGTAAAAATGAAAAGATTATACTTATATTTTAAATCAGTAACTATCCTTTCAGCTTGTCCTCATTAACTAGCTAACTTTATCTAAGGATACCTGCATTTTTCATATTTTTTTTCTCCACACTGCAGCACCAGGCCTCTCCAGTATATTGAAATACTTATCATCTACACTGTCTGTATTTACAGAAATACATGTTTGTCTTCAACCCCGGACCAGGCAAGTCCTTAGGCACACATCTAAGTTCCCTTGCCTTTGTTTACTAACAATCAAAACATAAATTGCAATGCCAATTGCAACACACAGGAAATACAGAGTTAAAATGAAAGGTAAGGGTATCGTGTTTACCGTACAGAATTTTCAGATTTTGTTCATTAATCAGACAACATGCAAGTGTGGAAAAAACTAATTCAACATCATTAATAAGATTTGTCCAACACAAAAGCAGTTCAGCTGCAGTTCAGTAGATACTGGATAAAATTCTGCATAAGCCAACTTTGCAATCATTTACATTTAAGAATAACAAGAAAGAACAAGAGAATTTGTGAATTGGTAGCAACACATAAGTATTACATATAGATATATGCCTTTGCCCTACCACAGATGTAGAAACCAATGTGAAGCAAACACTGAGCTTCACAAACACTTACCAAAATCTGTCAAGACAATTAATTTCTTAATTTGTAAATGAGAATGCCCTAGTACACCTAGAACATCCTAGTAATTTTCTATTCCTTGTTTCCTTTTCAGCCCTGGAAGGAGCTAAGAGCACACACACAAATGCTATTAAAAAGAAAACACGTTACTGCAAATTTAATCAAGCACATGAAATGCCAACAGAGGTAGCTTTAACCCATAGGCTTAGCTTAATTAGAGAGGCTTCTCATCTCTCGCCAAGAGTACCTGGTGTAACTGTACAATTAGAGGCTCAAGTGGGAAGCTAGGAATATAAGCCCTTATATACGGTTTCTAAAATGTGTCAACAGAGCACGGCACAGGACCCACCCTAACTTGCCTCCCCTTCCTTATCTCGTCTTACTATTTTGAACCGTTACAGCACCATCACAGCAGCTCAAGGCGCTTGCTGGTTACGGTTCTGACATCGCTTACAGGATAAATATAAATTCACTAAATCTCCTGCCTGCTGTCTACACAATCCCTTAACCTTTCCCTTTCCACAGCTACGGTTCTCCATTGCCTTCTCATCTCTGGCCTCTCTGCTCTTTCCATTTCTTATGCTGCCTTCCCTTTCCCCGCTTATTTTTACTCCAAATTGTCAACGTTCAGCATACCTTCACAGTGAGATTCACGGACACTGCTCTTTTACCTCACAGCCTGCTTCAGCATGTTGTTTTGTTTTTTACACTTTAGTGAGGGATGGGAATTTTAAAGAGAGCTCTTTGGTTAACAAATTTCTATTAAATTTAGCATCTGCCTGCAAGACACAGACCAAACAGATAATATTAAGCAACAAGGTAGTTTTCCAGTCATCAATGATGTGCTACAAAAACAACTAGATAGGACACTGTATGTCACATTTAAAAGGAAAAAAAAAAAGTCAAGCTAGCAAATTATTAGCCAAACTACAGGCAGTAGTATTCAAACAGTACAAAAACTGCTCCTGAATTAAGATTAAAAAGACACAAGGCCATCATACACTATTTGACAATCAGCAGCAGAAAGAAATGAGACTTCTTAGATTTTGTCACCCTTATTTTTTACTTATGCCAAAGAAGGTAAAATGTCTAAGAACAGACCACGAGTAAACCAAAGCTTTGCTCTGCTTGTTTTCTTCCTGATTTCTAAGCCAGTTTTTAGAAATTGTGTCTTCTCCTTGCTCAAAAGCTGGACACACACAGAAATTCAAGTTTGTTCTTTTAAACGACAATCAAATAATCACTTAGATACACACAAAAAAAATCAGTAGTGTAGCCAGGTGATATTTTGGGCGATACCTATACATATTTTTGTTTGGGAAAGCTCATACAAAGCAAAACCTGTGTCATTTTAAAGACCCCATTACTACACAATTGTACGTATGGGCTGAGGAACAAGAAGATCCAGTCATACAGTATTTTTACAAAAAAGCAGACAGATGATAGCAAAGTTTACCACCACTGTCAATAAGCTCCAGCTGAGAGAAAAGCCTCATTCATGCCAACCTTATCCCCAGTTTTGCACAGCTGGACCTGAACATGCTCAAAGAGCAAAGTAAAACTTTTATTAATTTGAAAATACAGTAATACATCAAATGTAGCATTTTTTGAGAGTGAGCTTATAATTTTGTATTAACCTCATATAGACAAATAATTCTAGAGTTATAATGGTTACTAACGCATATTTACTCGTATTTTTTAAAAATTAAAGGAACAGTAGCGTGCTCAAGAGTCACTTCAGTTAAGGTATACCGAAGCCCATGCCTAATTTAAAGCATGCCAGTGGCACCACTGAACCCAAGGTGTACTTACATATTTAATAACAAAAACCCTATGACAACAAGATCTTGATGATTAACTCTGCTCACAACTGCAATAAGCACAAGTAATCTTAGAGAATAAACCAGGAAAAAAAAAATCCTTATTATTTAAGATGTTTAGGCTATTGTTACTAAAAGGCTAATTAGACGCGTGAAGTTTTCACACGAAGCCTGCAGAAACGGGAGTAAAGTGCTCCTTATGTCAATGACTTAGAAAATAAGTATCTCATTAGTACCTCCAGAAAGGAGGTCTTCCTGCTGCTCCAGACACATTTCCAATAGTTTTGAAGACCTACTTCCCCCACTGCCCTCTTTCAAGCCTTGATTTCGTGCCTTGTCGGGCAGCCTGCACAAGCAGGTCACCTCTCTGCCACGCACATGGGAGCAGACAGTGCCCACTGGCCCTTCAGGCTGTTTTTCGTAACCTCTCTGTTTTAGCTGTGCCATTACAACTTCACCCTACTGCTGGCTGCAAGACTGCCCAACATACAGGTACCAGAGAGGCTCCACAAACGAAAAAAACATGGGAAAAAAAATGTCATCACAAGAATTAGTTGCTCATCCCTTGGGCCCCAGCCCTGTCCTGTGTCTGTCACCGCTTCAGCCAATTTGCAGTCACAAAGTCTCTCAGATGAGGAGGATAACATGCTGAATCCCGACCTTTGAGCCGCAAACCTAGCCTTGAGCGACTTGGTGACCTACATGGCAGCTGCACGGCTCGATAACTAGTTGGCTGGAGTCTGCAAATGCATGATTCATCTCTGATTCTCCCCACACCACCCCATATGCTATCACTAGTCTGTTTGCTATAAAATGTAATTTCCAAAAGCGGGCTCTATTAGCCTCTTGGCTTGCTGAAACACTGCCTTGAAAGAACTCTAATAGTAAAAAGAAAAATTTATTTTATTTTCCTACATAAACACTACGAAATTGACACAGGGAGGAAAAAAATAATTACACATATATATGCAGCACCTAAATACATCTGCTCCTGCTTACCTTTCCTAACACTACCTCCCAATGTTCTAGCTAAGTAACACACAATTCTCGTTGCAGATTTCATAGCACCAAAGATCTACAGAGCATCCACGAAGATTTTAGCTAGCGGACGTCTCTGCAATGAAGAGGTACTGGGGCTCACCGATACTAGCCCACGTGGGCAGGCCAACTGCTGGAAAGATATACTTGAAAAAGTAGGATCTGTCAAAACTTAATGCACAAAAATGTAGCAAATCATCAGCTACCCATACAACACCTGCAAACTAGCTGCATATCTCCTCTCCTTTCCCCATGAAAATGCACAGCTAGAATTTCAGTCGTCACCGTTCTCCACTGCATCCTGTGTCCTTAAGAGACTCTGCTGGCATTTCTCAGTGCTGTAGAATTAGGCTTTCTTATCCTCTTAATGACCAAAACACAGCTGTCCAACATGCCCCAGCTGGCACAACTCTGGCATCTCTGCTATTAACCCAGCAGCACATCATCTGGGCTGTTCTGTCCCGCTGAATATGCATCAATATGCATATATACAACTAACTCACAACTTCGTTTTTTTTCCCATTCAAAAAAAAACTTGTAGCATTGTGAAAGCTCCTTGCAAGTTTTGTCCACATTATGAAGTTCAAATACAGATCTGATCGAGAGGCTAAAGGCAAAAAGTTAAATGGGTTGGGATTTGTTAGTCTCATG
>VXBH01009147.1:22741-34777 GCA_013400035.1 Rynchops niger
CATATAAATATAATAAAAAGAAGATGAGCGCGCTCTGAGGAAACAGCAGAAAATATAATGCAACTTCATGCAAGAGTGCAAGTCTTGGAAACTTGTTTCCTCAGGGAAAAAGAGTGGTCCGTTCGGGAGGAGCAGTCTCAACCCATTTGTTGTGCACGTGGGAAAGAAAATACAGCAAGTAGTTTGGAAAATGTAGAAAATAGTGGCTTCACTGTTACGTTCTCCAGACCGGAAGGCTATACACATTTGTGCAAAACCTTGCAGGAAGCAAGCAGTAAAGTTGGCCAGCCTTGAAACAGGGATCAGCACTGTGTTGAAAAAGGAGCACTCCCTTTGACAGTGTGAAATGAAAAACAGCCAGCACGCAAGGGGATGTAACTGAAAGTCTACATAGAGAAAAAAAAATACTGGCAGCCGTGCACAAGGTGTATTTCAATTGTTTTGCCTAGTTGTCTTTGATCACCTAAAATAACCCATATTTTGAAAATAGTTCTGTGTGAATGCAATGTTCTTTTGAAAATGCAATGGAAAAGCCTGTGTGCTGCTACTCCTGGAAACCCTTCCTTTGGCTTTCTGCTGGGCTGATAACAGCAGGAAATACAGACAGCCACAAACAAATGAAAAGTATATAATGCTCACTGCCATCAGCTAATAAATATACAAAGCCCTTTAATGTGGAACATAAAAGAAAAACTGTAAGTATATGCTTCTTGTAAATGATAAATGCTTCCAGTTGCATGGTGAGTAGTGAAGCAAACCAGCAAGTACTTAGAACAGATTATTCACCTCAATAGCCACAGTCAGCCCACAAAGTATGGAAGAAGGTCCTTATCAGCAGAGTCACCAGTTGTAGACACCCACTCATTAATAGTAAAATAACAGGTTTTGTCCTGCAGCATGGGAGCTCAGCAGAGGCAGGATTTCAGCCCACGTGTGGATTGACTCTCAGGCAACACAGATTTTCCTGCCTACAGTAGAGAAGGAGTCTTTTTTTTTTTCGAAGCCAGATATCTTAAATTTGCCTTCAGTCTCTGCAGCATGCCTTTCTCCATCTGAGAGAGGAGCTGGAAGAGGGAGCTGAGCCAATGATGGAGCTTTAGGGAGCAGATCAAAGTCTGCTCAGATGCTGCCAGAGGGGTTTTTGCTTTACTTTCAGGACCACGTGGAGACAGCTGAGCTTCCCAGGAGTTCTCAGAGTTACAGGCATAGTGATGACTGAAGCGTGAAATTCACATCTCCAAACTGTTACACAGCAAGTGTGAACCAGTGTGTCCTGACAGCAGCGCACCTGCAGGAGCACAGCCCTCAGCGGAATTTTACTTGCCTGCTTTAAAGACAGGTCACTCATGTCTTTTTGACACTTTATTTGCTTCTGTGATAGCCTATACCACCTAGGCTGGAGGTGCCTGAGAGCTCTGTGAGACAAGTAACAGGTTTCTGTGTTTCGATTACCACAGAAATACAGTCACCACTAGCACAGAATACAGCGGCCACCTAGCAGGAAGTCACCAAATAAATGAAATGATCAAAAGTAAATACTCCAGCCCATAGGGGAAAAAAACAAACAAACAAACAAACAGACAGTGAAAGCAAACACTCTTCCTAGTTGGAAATGCAGGATGTAAATCCATCAGGTGGGTTTTGCATGAGATATTAAGACTGCCGTCCCTTCCTTATGCAAAAAGCATTATAGGCCTTTTTTTCCCCTACAAATAGGAGGCTCTTAAATGTCTCATACAATTAGGAATTATACAGAAAAATCCACAAATGTATTTCAAAAGCCATTTCAAAAGCTTGACTAAGTGCACTCCTTTTTGCCATATCTTGGAGGTCAAACAGTCCTTATGCAGACAGCATTTGGAAAGATCACCTGAAAGGTTCAGGAACTAGCATTAAATAGTATGGCCAAATTAGAAAACACAAAGCAATGCATAATCTCAGTTCAGTTACCAGTAGATGCTGAACTGATGGAATGTAAAAAAAGTACACTGTTTGTACACCTGTCTACAGTCTCAGTGGAAGGTTGTCGGGTACTGCTATTGCTGCCGACACCAAGTCATGGTGTGGAGATGTCTGTCCAAGCACTCACCTGGCTTCATACTGCAGAACTTGGGATATCTCATGGGGAGATCTCAATACCAGGTAATTATGGCTGCAAGAACAAATGCTGGTGGGCAGGCACATGCTTGAAATGTGTTTGAGGTTCACCAGTCTCAGGACTGTCACCACTCAATGCAACAGCCACGTTTTCAGTCTTTGTTCATCTCGCTGGTCAATGAATGGATTTGCTTTGGGCTAAGTACATCTGGATGGTGTAAGGGACAGTAGCCTATACTTCCTATTCACCTAGGAATTGCTGACAGATATGAAGTTACATTCAGGGATAGCAGGAAGCGCTAATGAGCTTGAATAGTACTTTGATTTCTGGACAATTCTGCATGGAGCAAAATTAGAGAATATAGTGGTCATAGAATCATAGAATCACAGAATGGTTTGGGTTGGAAGGGACCTTAAAGATCGTCTAGTTCCACCCCCCTGCCATGGGCAGGGACACCTCCCACTAGACCAGGCTGCTCAAAGCCCCATCCAGCCTGGCCTGGAACACATCCAGGGATGGGGCATCCACAGCTTCTCTGGGCAACCTGTTCCAGTGCCTCATCACCCTCACAGGAAAGAATTTCTTCCTAATGTCTAATCTAAATCTCCCCTCCTTCAGTTAGAAACTGTTACCCCTCATCCTATTGCTACACTCCTTCATAAAGAGCCCCTCCCCATCTCTCTTGTAGGTCCCCTTCAGGTACTGGAAGGCTGCTATAAGGCCTCCCCGGAGCCTTCTCTTCTCCAGGCTGAACAGCCCCAGCTCTCTCAGCCTGTCCTTGTAGGAGAGGTTCTCCAGCCCTCTGATCATCTTCGTGGCCCTCTGCTGGACCCGTTCCAACAGGTCCGTGCCCTTCTTTTCCCTTCAGTGACTGGTCATCGCAGCAATTTTAGTACTTTAAGTTAATGTTTACTATTTAAAGAAGCATATACACACTCACACTTATATATATTTTTCCAAATACTCAAAGATTAATCCATAAATGCAACTGCCACAGGTATAAACACGCCAGCCTTGGGCCAGGCCTTGGTCTTCAGCACGGGTAGAGCAGATATGCAATTCACTGTCCCCACAGGGGTGCTCCGCACGACCCACTAACCTACCGCCAGGCCCACAACTACCCACCACCTTGGGCTTGGTCCCCTCCCAAGGTTGTTGCTCTCAGCCAGGCTGTGCAGCAGGTACAGCCATTCGCTATGGGTGGGACTCTGAGACCACTCTGCCACAGGCAAGCAACAGCAACCTCATTAAAGTGAATGAAGTCTGGGACAGTTTAGATTTCAATCTGTTCCCTTCCACAATAGGATTAGAATCTCCAACTCTAAAGTATTTCAGCTGAAGACAGATGACCTGGACATCAGGCTTCTCCGGAACATATCCTAAGGAGCGGAGGGTGGGGGTTGAGCTAGCAATGAACCAGTATTTCAGGAAGCAGTCTACTATAGTCAGAGAAGTGTGATTTTTTGCTTTCAAAGTCACAAGGTTCACAGGAAAGCTAGCTTCCTGGGTGTCCTAGAGGTCCTGTCACACAGGAGAAGGCTTGGATGACTTCTGAAAGACTCAGTTCATCAGCCAAACAACTAGTTCATACCAAGGCCGCAAATTTTTGTGCGTATACTTTGTTTTCTCCAACAGACTTGCCTTTGAGACACAGGCTACAGTTGCGTAAAATGTATCCAGAAGCCAAGCTGAAATTAGCGATGAGCTAATTGAATAGAGCTGGGCATACCGGGCAGCACTCAAAAAATGAAGACAAATGAGTTCATAAAATGTTATGTTTATGGAGAGATCCCACCCCTAGGGGATGCTTTTGTTTCAATCTTAAGTAAACTTTTGGAAGAGAAAAAGAATCAATTTCACTTTTTAGCAAAAACTAGAAAATTGAGGGTTTCGCATCTTGAAATAAAAGGTCTCACATCTGAATATTACACCAGTAATTTGAAAACTGCGTATAAAATATTAATGCATATTTCTATAATGCTTATTACTGTACTAAGAAGCCCTAAGAGTATTTAAAGACACATCATTTAGAAAGAAAAAATACTTAAATAGCAAAAGTTCTACTGATTGCAATGAGGGTGGGGTTGAGCCAGAAGATGAAACTTTAATTCACATAAGGTTTCTACTTTCTTTTACATTACAAAAACATCACATATTTGTTGCATGAATGAGAAGGCAACAAGATCTGTAAAATATGACATTACTCGACAGCAGCACCAAAGTACTCAGGATTTTCATGTTAGTACTTCCAAGGGTATTTCTATTGTGAGACAAACATGCCCTCAACTCCAAATCCACTAACAAATGCAGAGACAGCACTGATATATTTGTCCACAATTACCCCAGCAAAAAGACCTAAAGTCCTATTGAAATCCACAGGGGTGTTTCACCGCTTGGATGGCACAGGTGGTCCTGCTGGCCTCCAAATTCCTTAGGTGGTGTTGTGAGGTCAGCCACCACCATGGCTCACAGAGGGAGTAGGGGCGAGTCAAGCATGCATTTTCTTCCACCGCTGAAGTTCAGCAATCTCTGCAAACTTCCAGAATTCTGGGAAGAACATTGCGACACTCCCTTCCAGCAGGGAATGATGGGTTGAATTCACTGTACAAACTTCTTAGCAAATTTCCTGCAGATATTGACCTGTAAATGCAAATATCTATCAGCATTTGTCTGAGTTAAACTGTGTTGCACAATGCCACACTTAAAAGTTTCTTACTGGAGCAAACTTTCGATTGATTTTAGCCCACACAAGACAACTACCATGAAGGCAAATGCCAGCTCTCAGCCTTTGGTTTGGAGCATACAAAGTCAGTGAGATGATTATCACTGTCCACTGTCATGGGACTTGCCAACATGTTTTTGCCAGTAGGGATTGAAACATTTCTTTGGTACACTCTTCTTTTTTCAGGGAAGATATAGGCAGTCCTGTTTTTCTAATACTATTGTCAAGAAAACTACAGCAGGTAGTGTACTCTCACAGAGTTTCCTGTGCTGCCTCTCCAAGGAGACTCTCTCCACTGAGGACAAAGTTTTGTTCCCAAATACTTCTTTGACTACCGGTTCTCTCTAGCTGCTTTCACACAATCCATGCAGGAAGCTTCCAGGCTTGCTAACAGCTCCGGAGAAACCCTGCCACTCACACCGCTGAAAGACTAACAGGTTTTGCATGCGGCACAACTGGTGGTTTCAGATGCCTACAGTTAATTCAGAACCTACAGGAACCTGATTGTCTCTTGCTGAGTGCAGGGTGGCTGCCACATCCATTTATCTCCCCAGTCTACAATGAATAAAAAAAACATCCTGGCACCAGTGACTTAGTAATCCAAATAAAGGTACTCTGCATCTCCTGATCAAGCTGAAAATCAGAGCTCTGCTCTCTTGGCTGTATTTGTGCATAGATAAATAACATAGCAATGAACATCCGCCTGTCAAAAAAAGTTCTTTTTAAGTAGGTAGAGGTATATTTGCAGAGACAGTGATGGCAGGCAGAGAAAAGAGGTATTGCCTTTGTTGTCCCAAATCTGGGTTCTTTACCTGGTGGGCAAGCCAATAACATTCAGAGCAAAGGTATTTCCAAGTTTATTCCATTAATGCACAGAAATGGGGTGCTTGTCCCAAGGGAGCACACCTCAGTTTCAAAAATTTCCCTTTTTATACACTGATTATTGCATATTCTAACAATTAATACATGTTCATAATTATTCTCTTTAATGATTTGTTGAGATTTCTTCACTTTCTATGTAAATTAGTGTGCAGGCTCTTGTCTCCTTCGTCCACTGTTCTCTTTTGAGTAGGTGGTATCACCTGGGTAGGTGGTCAATGAGTTGGTGTTCACAATCTCCCCCTGCCAAAATAACCTTTTACCTACTTCTCCTCTAATCCTGGCAGTTCACGGGGGTTTTCTTGGTTTGCTGACCAGACCTACAGTTCAACGTTCTCTTGACAGAAATATCCTGCTTATTAACAAAGCTACATTGTGTAGTGGTTAGTTCCTTAGTTCAGTCTTAGATTAATCATGTCTAGTTACTATTTCTCTATAATTAATGAATATGATTTGGGTCTGTACAGATGACTTTTAGCAGCAGCAGGAGGTTCCTTGGTTGCTTTGGTTACAGGTTACATTTCGTTTTTCTAGTTAGTATCAGTTTTACTACAACAGCTTGAACAGATCCTCTTTTTAATTGTATTCATCTAAATTAATGTTTAGTAAGGCTCCAATTAAAAATACAGTCCAATGTTACAAGTTGTCACATATTTTCAAGATAATCATTGCAGAGAGGATAAAAACAAGAGTAAAAGTTGATCTTACTGTAACAGTTGTCATAAGATATACAAAAACTACATTAGCATCAGTTGCTAGGTGGCCAGTCAAGCAAACTCTTCAGAGCCAGGCTTTGAAGAGCTCTCAGCATCCCAAAAGCCTTGCTTACTGGGCACACAGACAAATAATCCCCACCACACACTTATTTGGGTGTGGTTTTTTACTTGTTACTGGGTAGAACTTGGACACTGATGGGTAGAAGTCACTTGCAGTAATGTCCCGTTTCCATGGCTGCTGCACATGCACTTTCAAACAGCTGAAAGTTCTTAGACCAGTTTGGGCTGGTTTTATAGTTCCTTTTCTTCTTTTGGGGTTATTCTGATTTTTAATACTCCTGTCATACAATTTGAATTTTACATTCTTTGTCTGCATTGGTAGTTGTCTAACTCCCAATGTGTTTAAAGCTCTTTTCCAACCCATAATGATCCTTGAAGCTGAGGTCTCTAGGAGGAATCAGATTTTATATGATGCATAAATCAAGGTGAAGTCCAGCAAATAAAACTTCTGCTTTGCACATGAGGTAAATCAGGTTCCCAGTACACTTTGTGAACAAATTAAGTAGGACAGGAAAAACATGTATCACATACAACAGGTATTTCAAGTTTTTTAATCTTGCCAACATCTAACCTCCATCCAGAGTCTGTTATTAAAGTAATTATCACTATGATTTTTAAATAATAATATGCAATAATATTCAGTTTCTGATACAGCTCTCTTTATAGCTTCTGATTTCTATCATTAATTCCAAATTACTGTAAGGACTATTGCTCTTTATTGACCTGTCTCTTTTAATTGTGCAAGAGCTAATAAGAACTGGATTGAAGGTTGTAATTACCTTTGTTGCTGAACTTCCTTGCACATGAGAGGCTCAATGGGGTGAGAGCTAAGTGCACCGGTAAGTGATTGCAGAATGAAGGCTCAGCAATCCAGGGAAGAGATGTGGACTAACCAAATGCAAAAACCACCAGAGACACTAACAAAGCACACTTCAAAAGCCTTCATTAGTAACTGCTCAGTAATAGCAACCTATGACTTGTAGGAGGAGCATTTTAAGATACATGTGTTTTCTCCGTGCTACTTCCCAAAGCCAGCAGGTGGCTACATCCTACTAACACTTCGAGTGCTTTCACAATTAATGGTTCTACATAGGCGTGTGCTGCTGCTTTTGTAAGCAATGTTGAAATACAGAGTACGTAACTTTTACACGCTGGCTGTTAGGAGACAAATATAATATGAGAAGAGAAAATAATAAATCCGTTGCAGAAACTGTACTGCCATCGGAGGTCAGAATTTCTCAAAGTGACAAAGTAATCCTGGAGAAGCTGCTTTTCCCCTCACTTAGACTGGAATAAAAACAGTAGAGCTCTGCTGATGTCCACCTTAGCTATGCCTGATTTCTTTTTGAAGAGGTTAAAGAAAAGAAAATAATCTTCCCATAAGTCTGTGGTCTTCTTTATGTCCGGTCTGCCCCTGCAGTAACACTGAAATTACCCTACATCACACATGACTGTGGCCAGTGAGCAGTAGCTGTACCTGGGCACTACGTATGCTGGCAGCCTCCCACAGCCAGGCAGAAAGAGCCATGTATTTTCCTGACTCTGCTCCGAGCGTCAGACTTTCAGACAATCACTTTTGAATCACACTGCTGCAGCTCTGGTTGTTACTCTGGACTGAAAACACTGGAATTTTCCCATTTTTTTTACATTCTCGATGTGGCAGATAAGTAAAATCTTATTTTATGGCCTCAAGGTTTCAGATCGATTTTGATTTATTGATCACTTCTCAAGAGTCTTTATGTTAATGCATTGATTTTGATCATGTCCTGTGGAGAAAACAGAATTTGGTTTCTTATACACAATTCAATTTGGTAAGATTCATGTGGAAACCTGGAGTTGGCATCAAAAGATTTACTCCAGATTACACTGGTGTGCCATAAAATGAATGTGTTTTCAGAACCTGAGGAACAATCATGTAAAAAGACAACTGATCTTCCAGTGCTTATCTACATTCATTTTCTTGAAAGTGAGTCACCTAGCTATTGCATAAGCATATTATAGTACTTGCTTTGAATAGAAAAATAAAAATGAAATAGAAAAATAAAAATGAATTAACAATAGCTAGAAAAATAAAAATCAATTAACAATAGCTTCTGTGTTTACTGTTATGTGTATTTAACTTTTAGACTGATGTTTTCTTAGACTTCTCTATACAGAAATCAGTGAGCTAGGACATGTACAGGTTATAATATGGTATGGAGTATTGCATTCTTCTTTTATATACAGCTAGGTTCAGTTAATTTTGTCATTCCTGCAGCATCACAATCAAGCTGAGAATGTCCTTATGCCACTTAGATGAAATAAAGTGAGGTCACTCCCATTCCCTCTTACCTGGACAGTTTTGTGCTGTGAACTAGAAAAATAAGAAAAATTATTTACAACATCATACCCGACAGCACTGCACTTCAGTATGAAAATATGGGATGAGGTAGCATATATAAATATTTAATGTGGCTTTTAAAACCTATAACAGCTTTAGTTTGATTTACTGATCCCGTATGTCTAAAAGCTTGACAGATTCATCAAGCTGACCATTTTTTTCCCAGTACTGGGAAATCCTGTTGGGTGCAGAGAGCCAGTTTGTACTGACTTCTTCTCGGTCCCCCAGATATCTACTGTACATTCAAAAAGAGAGAGATTTCAGTGCACTGAGTGACTTGGCATTGCCGAGGACACATTCTGAAAATTGTTGGTACAGTTTTGATTAACATAGCCATACTTTGAAGCTGATTTACTTCATAATGAGGACTGTGTCTAACAGATACACTGCAGTATAGGCTACTTCAGTGACACTCCTCAGAGTGAACACCTCTTGCTAACTTGTGTTTCATGTCAGTAAATAACCAGGATTTAATTATAACACCTAAAGTTCTACATAGCTTTGTGCCTTAGCTGCTTGAAAGATAGTCTTTCTTCCCTTAGGATTCAGGAAGCTGAGATTACCCAATGTATCCGAGCCCTCGCTTTCATAGGAAACAGGCGTCCGTGATGCTGGATGTTGCTGGCAAGCTTTAAGAGGTCTGTGCACTCTTATCGTAGTTCTCCAGTATGCTGTGATAAGTTTCAATTAGTAATTAGGGTGGGAACGCTTTCTTCTGCTTTGAATTTGGCAATATTCTGAATACAACAGACCTTTCCTAGTATCTTTGGGAAAGGAGGCAGATGCAGTAGGGGCAAACAGAAATAGCTCCAGGAAAGAAAAATCCTTTCATTCATATTTTATGTTACCCTTCTCTAAAATTAGCCAGCTAATTTAAGTAGATGATAAAGCTTCACTGAATTCTGCAAATTCAATATCGGTCAATTAGTCAAACCAGAGAGGCTCAGAAAGACACTGAAAATACTCCAAAAAGTAGACTAAATACCATTTTAAAAAGTATTTAAAAATACAGTGTCTGGAAAATTCTTTAGGGGCTAGAAGCACATGATGAATTCGCTGGAAGGTACTCTTGAGGGGTTTTGCCTTTTAATTCTTGACTGTTTATCCTTCACCATTATATTTTAATTTCACCTATTATTAAATACAATAAATAAAACATGGGAAGACATTTACATTCCATTGTCTCCTATTTCAGCTATGTGAATATACTGTGGAATTCATTAAACCACACAGCTTTTTTATGTAACTACATCAGAGCTTCAAAATCAAGTTACACATTCTGCCAACGTTGGAAATAACAAGAAATGTAAATGTTAGAGAGAAGGCACCCATGACAATTATGGCAAATGGTCTTCAGTGGAACAACAGCATCAGAATAAATTTCCTAAGATGTGTATATATATATCATTAAATGACAAAAACTAATATGAAGCTCCTCCATGTTATTGAAGAAATAATACATGGGAAAAAAATATTTATTTTGTCTGGGACTAGGGCAGACTGGAAGGGAAATCCTCATTCAACTCAAACCAAAAAGGATACACGTATCTTATTGGATTTACAGCTTAATTAAACACACCTTAAGTGGATACTGAAGCGCACACAATGTGATCCTGTTAAGTCAGCCGTTTGGCTGAGTTTTATCCAGTCCTCTCTCCAGTTGACTCCTGACATGAATTATATCTGCACAAATCAAATGAACCACACCGGTAGGAAGTCCGAATATAACTGCCTTCTTTGCGTTGCCTATAGTCTCCTGTGTTTGCACAATTCGATTAGTTTTCTCCCTCCCTTCTTCCCCTCCCTGCAGCATCTCCAGAGCGCGCTGCTGCCTGCACAGCTCCACCAGCGCGTCCTCATGGTTTGCTACCCTGGGCTTGAGTAAAAGAGGACTCCCAGCAAGAATTCCTGCGAACACACTGGTATGAAATAGCTGTTAGGTGGCATCACACCAGTCTGGTGGAGCTTTTTATAAAATGCAAAGTTAAGCTTTATGAAAAAAAAAAGCAGTGAAACAGAGAAACCGATGTTTTCTCCACTTTGTAGTGATCAAGCCAGATAGAATTGCGATAATGTGTTTACAAAAGTGGTTGGGTGTGCACTGCAGGTGGGGTGGGCAGTTGCTCTTCACATTAACAACATCTGAAGGGTTGTTGTGACAGAGCAATTAAGGTCTGGGGATGGTTCTGGGAAATGGGGATAGCAATTGTGATAAAGCTTCCAGGGTCAAAGTGATCACAGGTATTTTCAGATTTGTTCATTTTTATCTACCAAGAACTCTCATCGCAATGAAACATTTTCCCTGCCTCACAATTAATCACCCAAGAAATTGAAAAGATGCAGGAAAATTCAATTACTTTTGCAAAATCATACTGTTATTACAGCATAATTTGTATTCAGTCACTGAGCGCCTTAAAGGAATCATTATGGTCTGTTAGTAATTTGAGGACTGGGCTGTTGGGTAGTAGCCTAATAACTTGGAAGGTTCTGGTCTTTGTTAAGAAACTCTTAATAGGTATGTGAAATACCGGCAGTACCGACTTCAATTAAATGGTCAGAGACAGATAACAGTAAAAAAAATGCAAGGCATCCATCATACATAACAGTATTTGAAGTTCTCTGCAAAGGAAATAAAATTTCATGCAGACTGGGAGACTTAATGTACTTTCTGATAATTTCTTCCGAGGCTTGATTTATATAAGGTCATGTTACCCCTTTTAGCTTCAGAAAGTAGGATTTACTCAATCTTTTTCATTTTGGAGAAGGGCTTCCATTTGAGAAACTAGAGATATAATCTACTTAACTGATACACTTTTAATAAGTCTGCTCCTTCAAAGGCGGAGATTTACTTAAAATACTAGTAAAGAAGAAACAAATTTAATTTATTTCATTAAGAATCACCAACACTATCAGATCTCTCATCTGAATAAAGTTTTGGGCTTGGGTTTTTTGGAGGTGATGCGGTTGGTCTGTGTCTCAGGTGAGGGGATCAATACTTCTTGTCAGAGACAAGGTAGAGAGAGGCAGGGTAATAGGCACGCCTGATGGGTGTGGGATGTCCTGGACCTGCAGCTCAGGCTCCTGACACCTCCAAAAAGGAAAAAAGAAAAAAAACACCAAACCACATCATTGCTCCACTTGCACATTCTTGTCATCCATATTCTCTAGGTAGACCGCAACC
>VXBH01009152.1:0-13439 GCA_013400035.1 Rynchops niger
TCCTTCCTTGGGAGGACAAGTCCAGCAGTACCTGTTTGCAGAGCTGCTAAGGATGCCTTTTCTCGTGAAAAATGGTGTGCTTCTGATTTGGGGGTGTGAGATTTGAACAGCACATGCAGCTGCACATGCACAGGATCCTCAGAGGGGGAAGATCCTCAGGGTGTTCCCCCAGATGAGATGGGGGCTCTGGGGTGTGCTTGATGCCTCTGCTGCAGGGAGACAGGGTTGTACTGGATCAGTTCCGGAAGAGCAGAGGGAGCAGGGGGGATTGCAAAGGGTGCCCTCATGTCTTCCCAGATAGCCCCATTCACCCCAGCGCCCAAACAAGCATGCATGTGGGGATGCAGGTGCCACAATGTGGCATCTCCTCACCTACCCTGGGAGTGCACTAGTATCTTAATTTGGATACTTATTCAGAAGTTCAGATGTTGGCTTGGCTTATTTAAACTCAATGAATAAAGAATAAAGCTCGTGTCTCAAAGTTTGGCTTGTCCAGATGTTTCTCCAACTAACTTTTCAAGGCTTTTTGTCCTAGCCTTGTAGCCCTGACATTCCTCCGCAGTGAAATGATCAGCACTGAAACAAGGGATCATTTTTAGCAGATCATCTGGGTGTGTGTGGAGGGTAAAATAAACAACTTTCACATTAGTTGCAGAGAAGCGCACAAATGAATTACCCGCTGTTTTCAGCCAGTCATGAATAATTCAAATTCCCCTGTGTCGGTGGGTCTAATTAGTAATCATCCAAACTATTCTTAAATTATCTAGTTTTCTGTTACTTGCATAGCAACGACATTCATTTCCAATAGGATTATTAATCCGTTTGCCAGTGTGAGATTGCCAGGGCAGAGGCAGTGGGAAGCCATACCATCAGTTAATGTTATTAATGTTTCTTTAACAATTAACCTATCCGGTGTTCAGGGACAAACAGCATATGTCATGTAGAGAGATATTTTTAAAGCTCTGTGGATACGTGCCATACGTCCTGCTGATTTGGCCACCTTGAAACACAAGGAGCTGTCATTAGCAAAAGCTTGACCCTGAATGTGCAAATTGCATAGGAACCAAATGAAAATATGAAATAATAGAGTTACCAAGATAACATAGCAATAGCCAAGGTGTGAATCCACTCCAAAAAGTGACTTTGCAAATGCAAGGCTCACCAGAGTGCTTTTCACTGATTCCCATTCAAGTAAAAGAGATCTGTAATTTGTTGTCCCTGTTGCTAATTAGAAGGCTCCCAAATGCAGCCCATGTCTGAAGCTCACTTCATAGGTCCTTTCCCACTTTGTCTACCCTGTGACTCTGTGGTCAGTTCTTTTGAAAAGGAAAATGCCAGCTTAGTGTACCTCAAAAGATGGCACAGCTAAGATGGGTCAGGGAGCTGTATATTTTTATTCAGTATAATTCTGTAAATAATGAGTGTGTATCATAAGCTTTCCCTGTCCACCAGGTATTCATAGTAAAACACCTGCTCCAGGACTGATCTGTAACTATGCAAGGTCAGGGTGAGACTTTTGTTTAGGGCAAACCATCCCACATCAATTGCTGTGGGAGTTTCATATCTTATTTAGTAACATCTGGCACTGATGCTTGTCACAGATGGGATACTGAGTTAGACGAAGCTTAGATCACACGAAAATATGTTGCCAAACTTGATTATTTTTAAAGGGGCTTTTAAAGTTACCAATCCAACATTCCCTTCAAATATATCCTTCCAGAGCAGCAATGCCAGCTTGCAAAAAGGTAACAGTTTGATGTCCCATAGAGAAGCCCTCGATCTCAGCCAAGCAGCACTCAGGTCCCTGGGTAGCTCATTGCCACAGCCCAGTGCCCTGCATAAACCAAAATTGTCACTAAACCAATTAAATAGTAGGAGGGATGTGCTCAGGGCAGCTACCAGCCCTAACTCCATCATGGGGTGGAGCAAGGCCACTGAAGGAAGCCACTCCAGCACACCACTTACCATGGCTGTAAATACCAACAACTCACTCCCCTACACCTTTTAATACATAATTTTAAAAGGTGTTAACTCATTTTGAAGCAAATCTTGCTTTCTCAGTCACTCTGAGGGCTTCACTGGAAACTAGTATTTGCAAGCACACTGTATAAAATACTTTTAAAATCAGTAAAATCTAATAGTCAAAAGACAAAGGAGAATTGAACTTTTACCAGCCCAGGAAAATCAAGAGACCTGTCGTTACTTAGAAGTGCGAATGCTTTCTCATTAGCGCAATACATTGTGCTGGAGCTGGCCACGTAAAAAAGTATGGCATGATAAAATAGCATGGGAGAGAGCACAGTACAATTTTTATTAAATAAAAAAAAATACATTGATGCCACCAAAGGAAAGGAATAAAGTTGTAAACATATTTTCCAGACATCAGCTAACAGCAGGAGTTTACAGTTTTTCTGCAGTGGCCAAGTATAATAAAATTGATCTGTTGACTATACAGATCCATAAAATAGTTTACACAGAGTTAGAGTTATTGCCAGTTGGATCAGAAACAAAATTCTTCTGAAAGAAAGTGGCCTTATAAGCATCCTTTTTCCATTACACATCATGGCAACTTCAGGGTAAAAGAGGGCCAGGTTTCCTCATAGTTCAGCACTTTGGGATATTATGCATTTAAACATCATTCAAGTATAGGAAGATGGGTGAGCTGGAAAAGACTGGAAAACCCTTGAACATTCTCCTCCTCACAGCAAATGCAGGTTGTAGCCCTGCCACGGGCATTGCACTTGCCCTGGCAAAGGAAACAGGTTTGCAGGGTGCTTTGAACACAAGTCTAATTGTTTATTTTGGCAGGAGAGGCAATGGGAGACTCTCTCTCCTAACAGCCCTAGGAAGGTGACAGGGCAGCGCACTGCAGATGCAAACAGCTTAAACCATCATCAGCACTGGTGCCCATCAGCTAGTAGTGGCATTTAGCCTCCAAGTATCCTTGTCCTCAGTCTGAACCAGATGTCCCCCTCAGAACTGGGCCCCTTGGACAAACCCCAGCAGACCAGGCTTCCAACAGTGTTACTCCAAGTAATCAATTCTGGTCTATTATTAGGGACAAATTAATTAAATCTGAAAAAAATCTCACTTAAAAACTCATTATGGTCCAAACTTAGATGACATACGGTTCATAATCTTGAACCAGGAATCAGATCACTGCAGATGGACACCCAAGTGAGCTGGGAATCAAGGAGTTTTTCTTAGAAAATCTGGGGAAAAGGGACATTTGGGCACAGAAAAGGAGAGTTACCTTCTCTCAGGACTACAAATCCATACCTAAGAGAGTGGAAGCACTTTTATCTCCATTGCATACAGGAGGTTAAAAAAACCTGCAATAAGCCAAAGCACAGCAAGAAACTGAACCTGTGGCTCCAAAATGCCCTAACCATTGAAGTAGCCAATACACTAGTGCAGTCCTCTTTTCCCCAACCTTAGTCTCACGATTATGAAAGAAAATCAGTATATAAAATATGCAAAAACATAATTCATTATTTCACAAGGCAACATACACAAAATCCTTCCCAACGTGCCGGCATTTAGTTTGAAATATGCCAAGGTTAATAGCTATAATGTAAAATCGTTATCTGCAGCAGAGTATTAATTAGGGACCTCATGCACAATGCATTAACAATTTGCATGCAAAGAGGGCTGCAGTCATTCTCCACAGGAGGCTGGGAGCACATTATAGCCTATGGAGAGCTGGAAGACTTTGGGAAAAGCCGCACAGTAAGCTGTCGTACAGCCCAAAGCGGAGCTTAGGGCCAGCACCAGCTGCCTCTCTCCTGCCCAGAGCACCAAGCGAAAAGCAGTTTTTCTGGACCTCTCTACATTGCTAGGCAAATAAGATTCAGTCATTTGCACTCCTCTTGGCGTACAGGATCCCTTCAGGCACTGGGGATGTACCTCAGCATTGGCTGCCGTAAGCAGCTTGCTTCTAGATTTTGCCAGGCACCATTCAAAGCCTCACGACACTGAGCTCTTCTGGCTTGCACGTGCTGTATATTTTTGGAATAATACAGAAAATGTATGATATGTTTAATGCTACTTTTAACAGAGCCAGGCAACCCCTAAGCCCCTGTAATTCAGCAGAAGCCACCTCCACAAGTCTCGGAGAAGGCCAGACCCCAAATTTCTGTCATATTTGTGAATTTTATAACTTCGGAGGGCCTCACAGTCTCCCATGCACAACATTTGAACCCTCAGCCTTGCAGGGTAGTTCTAGGACAAAGCTTCAAAACTCTCATCGGGGACATGAAACTTGTTCAGCTGCAAGTCAGGAGCACAGCTCCTGCTTGCAAATATTCACAGCAAGCGCATGTGTCCCTCCATACTAAAGCATAGTATCAGATCTTTTTTTACCATCTGTATCTTTTCCATTCTTTTTCTGTGGAGGTTACTGGTTTGGGTTTTGGTGGGTGTCTTCCTTGAAAAGTCAACATTTTCTAAACAAAAGCAAGTTAAAAAAAAAAAGTATTCTTACAAACAGCTGTTTTCCACATACAAAATTGTAGCTATGGTTTTAAGTAACCACAACGCACAATTAGATGTCTCAAGCAGTGTGCCTAAATTTTTACAAAGTCTCACTGAGACCACAAAACCACAAGAAAAGGGGCTAGATGGGATTTTGTGGTGCATCACACACACCATTTTCCCCCAAGACAAGCTGATCTTGACTCCAATGGCTGATGTAGCCCATCAGATAGAAGGATGGACACATATCTACAGAAGACCATTGACTTCATGGATTGTCCGTCAGACTAGGAAATAAACCTGGGAAAAGTGCTTCTTCAGAAGTAAAAAGCCTTCCTTTTTCTTCAAGCCTCTTTCTTGAAGAAATCGAGATTCCTCATCTCAGGCAGCTTTCATCTGAAAAGAAGCTGGTGCTGTCCTAGCAATTTGCACATAGCCTTTGCCATCTTCCAGCTAAAATACTACAGCTGGAACAGACTCATGATTTGACTGCAGTGAATCTGAGGGTCTTATTAATGTGAACCATCAACAAGCCAATGGTTAACATATCAGTCGTTTTACAGGGACTGTTATCTTGCTGACAAACTCCAGATATAAATGATGTCTGTGTGACTTGCAAGTTGCTGGGTACAGTCCGTGAGGCAAAAATCAATAATCCCTCTGGAAAGTACCTGCTCTAATCAGACCAGAATTTGATACAATGAGGACAAAAACATTTTCTTCTGGCATTTTTAGGCTAACTTGTCAGAGAGCTCGCTCAGGCTACATCTTGAGTGTGCCAGGATGTTTTCAAATGGTGCTGGCAAAGTTGAGTGGCTCTAAGGCTTGCACAAGGCCAGGTGTGAGCTGCCCATGAGTTTTAAGATGGAGCTTGATAGCCATATAAACAGGATCGTATGACAGAGTTGTATGCAGTTGGGGGAGACAAATCATGACCACCCCCCAGCCCTATTCCCCAAATGGATTAAATTTTTATCAGAGCACAAGGAAGAAAACAAGGTGTATTCTACTCCTAGCAGGTGCTAAAAGATATTTTTTCAAACAGTTTTTGCCCCTTTTAATCATCACTAACACTCCCTCTTGGTCTCCTTTTGGACGACCTGCTAGAGAGCAAGTATTGGTGAGGCTTCAGCCAGGGCTCAGACACCTGTGGGCTGAAACGTCAGTGGGGAGGCCTGATGAGAAAGCAGGAAAAATAAATCTCTGTGTGTAGCTGCCTGCCTAGCTCGTCACCTGCTGAGCGATGCCTCTCCAGGGAACAGTTTGACTTTTTAAGGTTTTATTTTTCTTTTAATAACGACCATGCAGATGTTCCTTGTTTCAATTTACTCCTATTCACTTTTCTTTCTTTTTTCTCTTGTTTCCAGATTGTTTAGGGCAGGGCAAGCACTTGGCATGCAACAAAGCTGTCAGTCAACAGTTTCACATCCTTGAACCCCAGGAAAAGGAAAGTACGGAAAGTACATCCCTCCAACACTGCTCCCCCACTCAATGACAAAATCGCGTCCCTTACCCCCTTTGGGCCGTGACCCCCTACTGTACCCTCTTTCACCCCTTTTGGCCCCTTGCATTAGTCAGTGTTCCTAGACTTCAAAGTCCTCAAGGTGTCTTTGATCCTCTCAGCCTCTTCCTGCCACATACTTCCCTCACCATCCAAAAATGAGGCACAAGATGGAAGGTGTGGAGATGAAAGAGCAGGTGAGAGAGCTTGATCCGCAAGCAAAGGTCGGATGCAGAAAAAAACCCAGACCACAGCCATCGGTGCAGGCATGAATAGGAAACACAACTTGGTCCCAGTAAGAAGACACTTTGCTCCAAGCAGTTTTTAAATATGCAGAAAGGGGATGGAAGCAATAGAGCACTGACAGCTAATGCCACTACGTTCTGAACCACGGTTGCATGCAGCAGCATCACGTCAGGGAAATGGTGGGGGGTGAATCTGCAGGAGGAATGAAGCACCACAGCACCCTCCCAGCCACAAAGCCAGATCCTAAACACTGCAAACGCCAGACCCTGCTGAAGCCCATGAGCATCACACAGTTCACAAGAGCTAAAGGCTTTTGCAACCACTCACACCATCTCTAGTGCCTCTGAAACAAAGTTCCTTCCAACATTCCCAAGATAGCAATGAAAAAGACCAAATATGCAATCGCAGGTTTCCGAAGCACATATTACTTGGCCCTTTTTAAGACAAAAGCTGTCAGTAACAGGAGCCTCAAATGAAGTTTCACATCTAAATAACAGTCCTTCCTTTCAACAGCACTAGTTGCTGCTGGGAGCTCTGCATATTTTTGTAAAATCAGGCATCATGATGAATTGCCTGAATATACTCATTTTTATACTAAGAATCTATTCACTATGCCAAATTCTGCTCTCATGTCTACCACGGTTACTTGAAATAATGGAGTCACCTCTTTTATCTGTGTAAGTTTAGGGTTGCCTGGCTGATCTTTTGAATAACAGCTATTCAAGTATTTTTCAGCATTTTTATCCTCTGAAACAGGATTTTTCTTTAGCAGTTAAATATCCAAAATACAGACCTAATTTTTTTGTTTAATGGCCTGGGATTTTCTTGCAAACCATGTTTGTAGTGTCTTGGGCTTTTCACTGCTCAAAACTATTTTGATAATTCCTTTTGGTGACAAAAGTATTTTGATAATGATGCTATCAGCAAAAAAAGCTTATTTAAAATCTTACCATTTCCTGACAAATTTGAGCAGCAACTGGGAAACAACCTACTTAACTATATGAAATGCTACACCCTGCTTTAAAATACTTCCCCTCTCCAGTCTGTGCTTAGATGTCTTATTATGTCTCTGACCTACAATCGCAGCAAAGACAAAACTTCCGATTTTCCTCACTTCATGAGAAAAAAAGACATGAGAGGATAGCAACCCCAGTAAGTCCTGAAGGACAGAACACTTGGATTCAATATTGTGACCCCAATGGCTGTTTGATTCTGAGAGTATCTGTGGCATTTACTGCCCCCAAAACCCACTGCAAATGCATTCCAGATCCACATACTTATTTTCCAGCATATTTTTGAGAGTACTGCCTTGGTTTTCTTTTCTTTTTATGTGTGGATTCCTACATCGCAGATACAAAAAATGCACCAGCAGACCCAGAGAACGCCTGTGAAGCTACAGAGCTGCAGAAGAGCCTTCCTGGAAGGAGCTGATCCATCAGAGAAACCCTCTACACTCTGCCCAAGCTTTGCAAAACTACCTGGGTCAGTAATAATTATCATCAAGGTAAATTATATTCTCTGTCATGTCATATCACAATTAACCAAGCAGCCATAATCATCTTCTATCTTGCTAAGTCCCTGAGTAGCCAGTTTGCTATCTGCTGTTGGGAGATAAGATAAATGCCCACATAACTGTGAGAAACATCCTCTTTTCTAGATACATACAATCTATTTCAAAGGCAATAAATGCCCAACAGTGTGCTATTCCACCCCTTCCCATAACCTTTCTCTCTCTGCAATGTGATTATCACAGGGACCCTGCCTTCCTCCCAGCAGCAGCCCCTTTAATACACTTGCCCTTCATTTCTCCAAGTGTGGGCACGCAGTGGGAGATAACGGAAGTGCCAGTCTGCACTTGGAGAAATCATGCACCAACACATGAATGTATCCCTCACAGGGCTGCCCATCGTGATTAATCAGCAGAGGCAAGAGAGGGCAAAGCAGGAGAGTCTCCAGTGCATAAAAAGCAATCTCAGTGTGAGAGAGTGCCTCCCTGCCTCGGTGCACCTACACTTATGCCTCCATGAGCCAAAAGTCTCTAAACACATCAGATTTCCTTCAGTGCAGTCCTGTGCTTCTCTCTGCCTTGTCTGTCATTTGGCTTTTGAAGATTGGAGCTTCTGAAATCAAAATGTTTATAACCAACCTACAGCACAACTCCCACCAACATCCAGTCAGCCCAGTGTTATCCTTCCATTGCTCATAAACAGCCTCAATCAGAGCAAAAATAAAAGCTAACAAATGGTAAACTTTTATAAATACTTTTGATCATTATTCACTGGCCTCATAAATCTCTCACACATTAGACAATCAGACTAACAGGACGCAGAAATTTTGCTCTCAGCACCATAAATCTTTCTCATGTTCTTTCTATGGTTATAATAATAGAAATTTATTGTTGCTTTCGTTTCCTCCCATATTCTGTGTAATTAATCTTGATGTGTTGCCGTGTACATTTAGAGACAGTACATTTTGTGCTTGCCCATTTATATTTTTTTCAACAGCAAGTCCCATCTGAGTTAATATATTGTGTTATATTATATATAACCACTGACCATAACTCAGATAGAACACAACACATTTTCATTTTGTTGCGCCATTATTTTTGCAGTAAGTCGATACAATATGAGGTGAAGCGTGCCTTGCTCAGCACTTATTGATCTGTCTGTTTGCTCATTGCTTACATCAAAACACCACTTGTCAGCTCTGGCTCTGTTATGATTATCTTATCATGCAGGAAGCGACAGCCTCAAAGACTAAACGCTAGTCGACATCCAAGGTCAGGTGATGCCAAGAACCAACCCAAAGGGTTTTCAGCAAGGCAGAGATGAGTAACTAACACTTCAGGACCGAGTCTCCTTTTTACTAAGGGCACCTCTACATTGCAATCAGGAAGAGCAACTATGGTAGACAGAGGAATGCCTCAAGCATCTCTTTCAGCAGTGAGGCTCAATGTAGGGATGGTGGTAGAGTCACAGTACTCCAAAATGAGAGGAGCCCTATGGACCAGAAATGACAGGCAAGCTGTCTTCATTTTTTGGTAGAAAAAGGAGTTCAGAGTACGCCAAAACCTTGTCCATCTCACTATAAGGAACACTGACCTTGTGGGAGATTCCAGTGGAGCAGAGATGTTGTGTATTGGTTTGGACTTTTTACACCCTCATAAGTGCCTTGCACACTGGAAAACCATAAACCCACTTCTTGTTGAGGACATTTAGCCAGCTGTGTGTCAATGCAGCATACCAGTATCACTTTAGACCAAGACCAAATGTGTCACCACTCTGCATATTCAATGCACCAAGATAGCGTATAGTGTTCATCCATCTTGCCCTGACCTCCTATGATGTCACCTGAGCAACAAAAATTACCGCACCCTCTTTCCTCCGTGTTTCTAAATGATAGGCTCACCCACCCTCCCCTGCAGACCACTGCTCTTAAGTTGTTAAAGAGCTTTGAAAAATACATTTGGAAAGGCAGCTCTGCTCTTTCAGAGCTTGCAGGATGGCAGTGCCTGAATAAATGAATACAATTAGTGAACCCCTGCTTAAAGGATCAATCACTTCACCTTTGTAAAGAAGAGTTGTGGAGAGACAGATGCCAACAGCCAATTTGCTGATGCATTATGGAGTTTGTTGACATGGGGGAATGTAGGGCTGTGAGTGACAGCACAGCCTCTTAAGGGTTTGGATCACTCTGTCTTAAAAATCCAGACAGGAAAGATCAAGATCTATGGCTGGGTTACTGGTTGATTGAAGTAATCTACCCAGAAAATGGCAAAGGCACTAGCAACCCCCAGTGTACAGTCATCCTACTACATGAGGATCACAGTTTTAAGTAAGCAGGTTTCCTGTGCTTGGGTATATACATAGGGGTAAGCCTTCGGTGCCCTGGAGGAACCTCATCTCTCGAGGCTTTACAGCTTCTGCAGAGAGAGGAACTTACCTACGAGGTGATTCAGAGCAAGAAAGAAACCCAAGTTTTCCCTGACACAGAAGCACTCTAGGGTGCTGTGCAATGGGAGTGTGCAGAAAACGTAAAATCCCCTCCACGGTACGTGACCATTACCCACTACCAAATTATCATTTGTCTTGATCCCATGCTTTAGAGGCACTACGTGAGATGAAGTGATGATGCCAAGCACCATAAGCACTGGAGGAGGCCCCCAAGCAGCACAACATAGGGGTCGCAAACCTTTGTGCGCTCTACGAAGCACCCTCTCTTTTTTGCCACCTCTTCTCTGTGGAACAACAGCTAGAGGGTTTTCTGGGATAACAGCGAGCCACCACAACATGGTGGCTTGGGGGACAGAAGGAGAGCTCAACCACAATTGGAGCCTCCGTGCACTGGGTCAGAGAGCTATGTGGAGCATGTAATTTCTTCTGCTTCTTTCAGCGTAAGGCTGCAAAACAGGTTTAGGCTAACTCATTTACAGCTGTACAATGCCAGCACCCAGGAACTCAACAGTCCACATAAATACAGACCCAAATTATTTCTTGTAACAGGCTTATAAAGAGGAACTGAAGAGCATTTCCATGCTCTGCATGGTTTGCATTACCGGTGATTTTTTTTCAAAATGTAATCCAATACATTACAGCTAAATCTGATGAGGAAACAGCTCACTAGAGTCCCCAAAGGATTGTTTTCATATGTTTCCTGATTTATGACTGTTTGATTTCACTTTCATGTGCTGAATTTCTAATTGCAACCTACCCATATCCAAGTTCCAGCCCATATGCCACGCACTGCTAGTTACAGACCAAGGGGGATTCATACCCCTTCCCTCAACTGCACTGTGGCCTGATCCTGCCCTTATAGCAAAGCCCACTTATGGTTTATAGAACCCTATGCTTTACGCTTTGATGCACACAGTTTTCCTACCATGTCTCTCCCTTAAACTTCTCAGCTTCAGCTTTTGAGTTTCTCATTTTCCAGAGTCCCTTTTCTCTATCAGATGGTGTCTGACTTCAAGGGTCACAAGAGCTGCCTTACCAGTACCAGCAGCATTTCCCTACTGCAGTGTGCGGAAAGCATGGGCCACATCCTTTAAACCCACTACACTTTTGTTGTCCAGAGTCTCTTCTCCACCAAAACCGTGAGGAGCTGCTGGCAGTAGGCTGCTCCCATTGCCTGGTGTTTCCATCCCCTGGGATGATGGAAAGGAAAGGTGCTAATGATATGATACGTATTTTGCAGCTGCAATGTGCTTCTAGAGGGAGATAATCTAATTGGTACCTTATTACTAGTGCACTTTAACAGCAAAATCAGTGACAGGAATGTGCACGCTGAAGCATTCAGTCATTTGGGGAGAGCTGATACGAGCTGTGGTGGCTGGGCTCATTGCTGTGAACAGATAAAATTAGATAGAGGTGAGTTAAGAAATTCCTGAACTAAGCTTAACTCTGGATCCCAGAAAAGCACAATTAATCTCCTCTCTTTTTCATCATCTTTTGGGACAATTTGGTTCCAAAACCTGCAGCTCAGGATCTCTGATCCCAACACTTAACTTCTCAAAATCCCTGGGGAGCTGGCATGGTTTGGGGAGCCTCAACTAAAATGGAACTTGCATGTAAATCAGTGCAAGGCACTGCCAGGGCATATCAGCTACTGAGGGTCTGCTGACATACTTTGGGCCTTTATCTCTTGGCCTCATCTGTGCAATGGGGGCACCTCCAGCCTCCTGATGCTGCTGACACCAAGGCGGTCAGAAACCACAACTGAGCTGACAGAGTGCCACTGGGTCTTCATTTGAATACTCACAAGGGGAAAAAAAACTCTTTTATTCAGTTCATTCCTCCCATTATTCTTCTTTGCACATGCTGCGTTTGTTTTTGTCATTAGGTTTCCAGTGTCCCTAATAAGATATTAATGAGATGCTAATTCAACATGCAAATTACAGGAGACTGGCATGGAAAGGTTGCTATATTTAGAGCCAGAGCAGGATTTTAATGGCTGTCTTCACCCATCTTGGGCCTTTTGTCAATTGCTTCCTTACTCCAGTGAGCAGCCTCACATCCCTGAAGTGTCTGTGTGACCTTGGAGGTTAGGAGAAATGAGAAAAATTCTGGACTATGTTACCATAGGAGTAAAGAAAAAAAACCCCACTATGTTCCAAAGACACTGTCAAAAGAAAGCCCTCTTCTTTTTACAAAGAAAAGAAAAAAGACTTTGAACCCTTGCCGATTCAGAAGCAATCACAAGGGGAGGGGATGCCCTGAGAAATGCGACACTGATTGCCACACTGCAGAGTTCAGGAGTGATGCCAGGCTCCAGATGTGCCCCCATCGCACAACCTGGTCTGGAGGAGCAGAGGGAGAGAACAAGGGTGCATATATATCCTGTGGTCCAGCAGAGGCAGCACAACCGGTCCCAAGGCCTGATGTAAACACAAGGGCTCTTCTCCTCCATCTGTATTCATAGTGGAGGTGTCTGACTTCAGCTCATTGCAAGCACACCAGTAGTTTGCTCTCTTAAAACATGCTGTTGGAAATGTAAACCTAAGAAAGCAAGCAAGCCAAGTGCTCAGGTATTGAGGGATGCTAAATACTCAGGATAGGACCCTCCATTCCCACCACCTTTGTTTTCTCATAACATGCATCTCTCTCACAGTGCAAAAGAGCACCTTTTCACATCAAACTTGAGGGCCAGCTCTGCGAGTCACACCAGAGCTCAAGGCTCAGGAGACATGGTGACAGAGGATGCAGAGAAGGTGGAGTTACTGAATGCCTTCTTTGCTTCAGTCTTTACTGCTCGGCCCAGCCCTCAGGAGCCCCAGGCTTTGGGGAAAGTACTTCCCCTGAGTTGAGGAGGATCAAGTGAGGGATCAGTTAGGTCAATTAGATATTCACAAGTCCATGGGCCCCAATGGGATGCATCCGAGAGTGCTAAGGGAGCTGGTGGAAGTCATTGCTGGGCCACTCTCCATCATCTTTGAAAGTTCCTGGAGAACAGGCAAGGTGCCTGAGGACTGGAGGAAAGTGAATGTCACTCCAGTCTTCAAAAAAGGGCAAGAAGGAGGAGCTGGGGAACTACAGGCTGGTCAGCCTCACCTCCATCCCTGGAAAGATGATGGAACAGCTCGTTCTGGGCGTCATCTCAAGGCATGTGGAGGAAAAGAAAGCTATCGGAAGTACTCAACATGGATTCACCAAGGGGAAATCATGTCTGACTAATCTGATAGCCTTCTATGATGGCATGACTGGATGGATAGAGGAGGGGAGGG
>VXBH01009152.1:13611-40612 GCA_013400035.1 Rynchops niger
GTCCTGGTGGACAACAGGATGACCATGAGCCAGCAATGTGCCCTTGTGGCCAAGAAGGCCAATGGCATCCTGGGGTGCATCAAGAAGAGCATGGCCAGCAGGTTGAGGGAGGTCATCCTCCCCCTCTACTCTGCCTTGGTGAGGCCGCACCTGGAGTACTGTGTCCAGTTCTGGGCTCCCTGGCTCAAGAAGGACAGGGAACTGCTGGAGAACGTGCAGCAAAGGGCTATGAAGATGCTTAGGGGACTGGAACACCTCTCTTGTGAAGAAAGGCTGAGGGATTTGGGTCTCTTAAGTCTGGAAAAAAGACAGGTGAGGGGGACCTTATAAACACTTACAAATCCTTAAAGGGTGGGTGTCAGGAGGATGGGGACAGGCTCTTTTCAGTGGTGCCCAGTGACAGGACAAGAGGTAATGGGCACAAACTTGAGCAAAGGAAGTTCCACCTAAACATGAGGAGGAACTTCTTTACTTTGAGGGTGGCAGAGTGCTGGAACAGGCTGCCCAGAGAGGTGGTGGAGTCTCCGTCTGTGGAGACATTCAAAACCCTCCTGGACACGTTCCTGTGCAACCTGCTCTGGGTGACCCTGCTCTGTCAGGGGGGTTGGACTAGATGATCTCCAGAGGTCCCTTTCAACCCTATGGTTCTGTGATTCTATGATTCTGTTTTGTCACCTGGAAACTGAGAATAAGGATGTAGCCTTCTATTTATAAACACTGTAGCACCACTGACAACAAATACAGATTTTTAACCACAGTGCTTTTAAAGGTGTTTAAGCCTGAGAGAAGACCTCGGTGCTGAAAGCAACGTGTCCTGTCTTGCCAGAAACTGTTATCAAGTACCCTACCCCGGAGGTTATCATGAGAGGCTTGAATCATGAGAGGCTTGATAACCATGTCCCATTGCATTTTTAGGGTCAGCTTCCAGGGTGCTGGGACACCCTGCCCTAAAGCAAGAGAATTATGTTTCCCATCACACCAAGGACCAACCCCTTCATACTGCCAACTTTGGGATGCTTTTTTTTTTTAATTCTTATTAATGAAAGGTGACAGTAGCAAGCTCGCTATCTCATTTGCTGTCACCATATTACCATGTGTACATAAGATGCACCCCCAAGGCTGACGACAGTCATTCCCACAGTTACACACAGCCAGGCATTTTTGTGACTCTCAAAAGCCTAAAATATCCTTTTTTATCCGGTAAGGAGACACATACATAAAGGGACTGGTTTACAAAGTTTCTGAGACCCTAAAAAGGACTCCCAGGTAGCAGAAACCAGTTGTGTCCCTTGAACCATGTGTTTGCTTGGGCAGGCATTGACTCATTCAGTGTTTGCAGACTTCCTCGCATGCCAGGCTCCTGGCCCACAAACAGCATTTTTAGTATTACACTATTTTTAGGTCTTACCCTGAATATCTGGCCAGACCTTTGGTTGCAGACAGTCAGCCCAATGGCTCTGATGCTTACATGTTTCGATCATTCACATCAGCTGAGAAACTGGCTCCTGTTTTATGGATTTTTTTTTTCCTCTGAATCACAGTCTCCAGACTAAAATGCTACCAAAATCTCTGCAGACTTCTCCCTCCCCCAGTGGTTTCAGCTGGTTTTATTGCTCTGAGGCACCAGACAGTTTTGTTAATAACGGTAAATCCTTTTAGCCTCTGGTTAGGGCAGGTTGTGCTGTGATTGACAAGGTAATAAAAGTGTTAATGAGGGAAACTGGCACAGCCAAAGATCAATAGTTGCCAATAAGAAAAACAATTCTGATACTTAATTTTGTAGAATTCCCCCAAAGCGGTTGAAAATACATCACAATCAGTCTATTTTATTGTTTAATAGATGTTCTCTCCCTGGTGCTCTCAGATAGAGATCAAATTAACTAGAGATTGGGCAAAATGGCAAAGAAGGGAAGACGATCCTCGTTCCTTCCAAGTTTGCAGGACTGTTGGGACATGGAGCTCTGGGGCAAACCATTTCTGAAATAAATGTGTTTGGGGCTACCTTTCCCAGCCAGATGATTTCCCCAAATCACTCTTTTGTGAACATCTTTTCTGCGCTACAAATACAGGGGGGGAAATACACACAAGGCCAGCTGTAGAGCCAGTGGTCACATCTAGGTTATGTCCGTAAAATCAACCATAAGCAAAAACGCTGCATCACCTGTGCTGCCCCAAAGGGCAAAGCTACAGGGATGCTGAAGGAGCCAGGGAAAATGCTCTTTCAAAAAAAGCAGTTTTTAAGATTAGTGCAAATCTGGATTTCTGAGAGCTAATCTGAGAGGTAAAAGCAGATGAAGCGCATACAACTTGCAGCACGGATTAACATCAGTTGCTTGCTAACAGGCTTCTGTACACGGCACAATCCTGTGTGGCCCTAAACACTCTGTAATACCCTAAATCTCCTCTCACAAATCTATCCGAGGCCAGATGCATATAAAAGACTAATCCCATTTCAAGGGCAGATGTTAAACGTAGGAGAACGTGTGCTGGCAGTAGGAAGCACTGCCAAACTAGGAATGCAATGAGAGGAGGGAAATAATTTCAAGAGGGGCACAGAAAGGCTTCAAGTCAAATGGCATAGAGACTGCTATGCATTCATGAAAATATGGAGAAGGTGAGAAGAACCAATCCTTTACAACACAAAAATGACTGCGAATAAATTTTCCAGAAGCTCGTTGGATTATGCATGGATGGTAAGACTATTTGGACAGCTAACAGATGACAGCTTGTGCTGTCCCAAAGTCAAAATGAAACACTAAAGGAGGCCTCTCCACGTGGGCTCTGCTCACAGAGGACACTGCCTTTCCAAGGCAGGACAAAGAAAACTTCACATCCAGTTCTGACAGCAATAATTTTTGATACATATACGTTAGTATCTGACAGAAAGTTTCTATTTCTACCCTCCATTCTGAGAGATTCAAGTAATTTTATTGAGCTGGGGAACAAAAAAGGACAGCAGAGAATACTGATACAGGGCTGACTTCACGCTCTAAGCCCAGCAGTGACCAAAATTGGTGGCAAAATGTCACCTGAATTGAGACACAGCAGAGCCTGGGCAATGTTGAAGGCTTTTAAAAATCCCTCCACCCATTATTTTTATGCCTGGGAATAATACACAGACTCTAAATGTAGACTCTTCAAGTATTACACCTTGCAGGCATCTGTGGGCTTTAGGGCAGGTCCAGAGAGGCGGGGGAATGCAGATACTACCACTTTACATCAGAAAAGCTCTGCACAGTGATAAAGCCAGGCTAATTTTTCAGCTACCCATGTATGCAGATAGCAGCATACCGGAGGGCTGCTCTTTGCTGAAACCTTTGGTGTGAGCTCAGAGGTGCTGTAAGCTGGAATCTCACCTAGCAGGAGAGGAGTTGTGCCTGAATTTTCCAGCATGGGCCCTTCAGCTTGTGACTAAAGCGATGTGGAGCCAAACTGTAGGTCCAGTCGGGCACGCAGGGTCTCCAAATGAAGGCTCTGCCAAGGCAAGTACTGATTTCTGCTAAGCAAATACACATACAGAAGAGCCGAAAAAGGGTAGCTAGATCCAAATCTGTTCTTCCTTCCCCCTCCCATCCCACAGCATAATTAAACAAATATTCCTGCCACTAAAGAGAAGAGAATAATTGGAATCAAAGAGCATAAAGGGAGAGATCACCATGAAAGGATACCCAAACAAAACCAAGGGGTTTGGCTTATCCCTTTAGCTTTATACTCCTTTTCTCATCCTGTCTGTA
Source organism: Rynchops niger (assembly GCA_013400035.1). Lineage (NCBI taxonomy): Eukaryota > Metazoa > Chordata > Aves > Charadriiformes > Laridae > Rynchops > Rynchops niger. The sequence goes on from VXBH01009152.1 coordinate 17,346, forward strand.
TTAATGTGGTGCTAAAACGTTGTATTGTCTGACTGCATTATTATTAATGGCAACTGGTACCCCAGAGGTCAGGGTGGCACTGCAGCTTGCTATCCACTTTAATTATCGACGCACATCACCAGCTTGAGAAATAAGAAGAGATAAGGTGAGGATTATTGAATCCCATCTCATGCTGTGTGTTATCATACACTCTACATCCAGATCAGTTCCTATCGGCCTTTCTCAGATCACTGCAAGAGGGGAGGGGGAAGTAAAAAGGTCTCCCCTTTACATTTCAATTTTGCTCACATCTTTACAAATTTGGCCAAAACAAATTCTGACTATCACATTAATGGCTACATCTGCCCAGGGGCTAGGCTTGTGGCCACAATACTTAAATATTTATCTATTTAGATATCCAAATATTAAGGTATTTAGCTCTCTAGAAACCAAAATATTTATATGCGACTGCAGGAGGTGTTGTTGTACTTCAGGACTTTCACTGAGACAGATCATGTTACAAGTACACGGCTTAGTCTCATTTGGTAGGACCAGAGCAGAAAAAAGAAAACTTAAAGATGTAGATAAAATTCACCATTCTCTGATAAAACTCACCATTCACTGTCACTTTACCCAGTCCCAACACTGAACTAAGCAAGCTTAAGAAGCAAAACAGGGGAAGGGATGGATTTTCCAATCAATGAAAAAGATGAATAAGATCTCAAGTGCAGTAAATATTTTCCCAGCAGAGTCCTCCCAACCCGAAGAGCAAGCTCTTGCATGGCATATTCAAAGAGAGAGAGAATTGCCGGGTGGAAAAAAAATTAACAGATTCCCTGCACCTGCCGAGAGTCCCCTCCACATAGTGGGCATTGCCACTAATATAATATGAATGTATTATTTATGGAAATGTATGCAAAAGCTAAACAAGAGAAGCTATCCATATGCGCTAAGCACCCGTGCTAATTTTGAAAGGCAGCTCAGAAAAAAACGATAGCATTTTTTCTATCCTGTCATTTGCAAGCCACGTAACTCAGCTCCTGAGTTCCAACAGATTGCACGCGTCCAAATGTAACTCGTCATGTTTGTTAGTGATAAAACAAGATTAGGAGAAAGGGGGGGTTGAATAAAGCTGTTTGTGGGGACCACTGCCCAAGCCACTATACAGCTTTACCCCATTTTCATGCAAGGCACATGTATCTTGTTAGCATTTCTTTTAATACTTCCAATTACGATCAAGAGGCAGGTAGGCCCACCACTTGAGTTAAAGAAAAGGCCTTTGACAACCCCTTTTCTGTACTGAAGCAATGAAATATATATACGCATGGCTCCAAACACTTTGGTCCCTTTCAAAGCATGATGATTAGCTCTTATGGACGCAATGACAAGAGGCGCCTTTGGCAATCCCACAGTCCCCTTCTCCTTCTGAGAACTGGCAGAATGAGGGGGAAGAAAAGCCCAGAAGCCTTTTTTAGCCTCCTTATTTTTCTTTGTCACATCATTAAGGGTTCAATGAATCTCCAATTAAATCTCCCTGACTGCTGTCACCATGTTGATTGATAGGTGTCCTTGGATCAACCTCAGTAGGGCATGTTGTTGCAGCGAGCCCCCCTTTCCCCTCACCATCCATTATCAGCCTCTTGTCATCATTACCTTCACATGTCAGTTCATTTACCACAGAAACGGTGTCACCAACTAATAGGGGCAATAGAAAAACATTTGTTACAAATAAGGAAAAACTCTAATAAATCAGGTTACGCTTCAATCTGAAACTCATGGAGAAACAGTATTTTTCCAGCATGCTTGTTCACAAGTGACCCTCTAAAATATTTTTTCCTGTCCTTATATAAAACCCTAAACAAAACACACACACACAGAGTACATACTCAGAAGGAACAAACAGGGCAGAGCCACGTGCAGATAAAGTTAAAACAGCTTTTACAGCTCTGGGTTTTCTTCCTTTTGAACAAAAAAAAATCCAGACACTTAAGTAAGTTACTGATATACTGACAATATTTAAGCTGCAGAAGCTGACGCTGTCTGGAGATTTTCTATCAAAATGTTTTTCCATCATAAAGCAAACAGTTTGTCAAAATTAAAGCCATTTGTATGAAGGTTTCATTTCTGATGGATTTCTGATTGCAAAAAAGAAATCAGGAGGAAGGGAGCAAGGTATTTTAAGCCTCTTGAAATGTCATATTTTTAATTTCATCTGGTTTGAAACTTGAATTTATAATAAAAAATTATTGTTAAAAAATTAAATGTCCGAAGCCCAACATAAAATTTTACATTTATCAAAGAAAGTAATTAATTTAATTTGATTTAAAAGAAACATAAAGGTTTCCTTCTGACTTTTGCAGCCTCGGGACAGAATTTGGCTCTGTTTGGGAACTTCTCTGAAACTCAGAAAATCTACGTGGAGTGGGAAAACCATTCTGTTTGATACCAGCACAAGGAGCAGTGCACACAGACTTCAGGTTACATACATACCATCCCCGTGACCTGGCTAGGACAACAGCCAGGTTTTTACTCCCTGTTTGTTCAGCATCTTGTGCAGTAGGAATATGTCTGTGACAGACGTGCCTGTCCATGACAGACGTGCCTGTCCCTGCAGTGATTTATGACATGAAATGGTCTTTATACATTACACACCAAGGACTGTATCCACAAGGACTAACATGCAACCATTGCTGCAATTCCTCTTCGCTTTTTTTCCTCTGATCACCATGAAAGCATAGGAACACCTCTAGATGCCTGCCAATTGACAACCCCGCATGGAAGATCTGCCCTTCAAGAATAAGGAAAACCAGAACAGCATTGCTAAATTATATGTGAATTAAACCTGACTGCAAGTGTCCTACAACACACCATCATCCCCATCCCAGCAACAGCTCCTGATATGGGACGAGGTCAGCACACATTGCCCTGAAGCTGTTAGGGCTCAGCAAGACACAGCTGCTGTTCATACGAATGAGTTTCATCCTTTGCTAGAGGTTTTTCCACCACAGTCAGGGTAGAGGTATCAGTGCAACACACTGGACAATTTCACTCAAGCTCCAGTCCAGTCCTTACCCCTAGTTCCCACAAGATCCATCTATTCCAAGGGAGGGAGACAACCTCAGAACAGGGGAAGATGAGCTTTTTCCTTAGGGGATGTTTGGAAGACCATCTAAGCAATTAAAAGCTGTGCTGCTATTGAAATCAAAAGGATTAATGCTCTTAAACCCCAGGGATCCTTGGTTCATCAATCCACTAGCAAACACTTTTTCCTATCTGCTTCTATCTGATTTTAGCTAATGCATCCAGGAGCAGTAGGACAGTGGGTGCACATGGGGGCAGCGGCTGCTTGGTGAGCAGAGGATGCGGGTTTGCAAAGGCCACTCCGGAGCACCACAAAAATGTGCAATTTGCACTGATTTATTACACAATTAGCAGTGGGTGCAGCTCAGTGCACTGTCTATGAGAGACAACACTGGCAAAGCTCAGTGCTTAAAGCTAACTTTGTAATCAGGCACCTATATAACCACCCTGGTTTTCTTCGCCAGTTTCAGTAAGAATTTTGTCTGAAAATTAAGGTAACTTCTACAGATTCTCAGTGCTGCAAATCTCAATCAAAGACCACAAAACTAGGAACCGTGATTTCAAATGGATGACTTTCATGCAGCCTTATTGTACGGGATGCTACACAGACACAGAGCAGAGACCTAGCTTACTGTAAAGCCACAGCACAAATGCTTACTATGAAATGGAGATGCATATACAAATCACAGATGAGGGACTCCTGTGGGAAATCAAGTCATATTGTAGCTATAAAAACCAAACACATGTGGGGAAGCTCTTCAACACGTGCATGGACCATGATAAACACTAGGCACGCAAGGGATGGGTTGATCACGTATGGCTCCTTCCTATACCCAGACTGCATCGTCAGGTGGCAGAATATGGGGTGAACGTCACCTTGGAAAAGGCAATGCGATTTCAGCTGCCCAATTTTATTTGCAACTTGCTTTTGTTCAGTTGAAATGCTCTGTTTGTGGTAAAACTCTCAATTCCTGGGCTCCTCATAATGTGGATCAGAAAAATGACAGTGTCACCTACTGCGTTTCTATTGAATATTTGTCCCAGTGGCTGCTGCTCACTCACTGGATAAAGGGAGTCAGGGCAAGACAATTACTGGGTGTTTTTTTCAGGTGGCCATTCCCAGGTCTCTGAGCGTGGCCCAGCTCCCATAGCCTATTGAATGTGCCCTCAGGGCAGCTTCCCTTCCCTTTGCCATTCAGAGCAGTACACCTGTTTTAATTCTTCCATGCACTATTGAAAACCTCTAATTTTGTGGGGTAGAATCACTCCCCTTCAGCTAAAAAAACTTTTCCCAGCCCTCATAGAAATGTGAGTAAAACACAGGCACAGAGAAAGGAAAAATTACTCCTGGAGGAGAGTGGTCATGGATGACTGAGAGCTCTTCACCATCAAGGACGGGACGTGGTGCTGCTCTTCCTATCACAGGGAAAAACTCTGCTGCCATAATGTGTCTTTTCCCAGTATTTGTACACGTCTCTCTTTCCTTGCTAGCAAACTGAGAAGATTAAGATACAGAAATGCCAAGCCACTAAGAGGCCCAAACCAGCCGTCAGAGAAATAAAAATGAAATAAAACCTGACTGCTATGTAGCTTTTAGTGATACTGTTTGTAGGAGATGCCTGAATTGCAGTTATAAAACTAGCAAAAGGAGCTGAAGGCATCCTCTTCCCCGGCACAGCAGGCCTTGAACAAATCCCAGGCTGCCCTCGGGCATCGGGTGCTGCACGCCTTTTCCATTTTTAGTTTCCTAAACCACATGAAGAAGAGCTTACTTAAAAATGAACCGACAGATAATTAAGCCGTTTTCTAAAATAATGATAATTTTTTTAAAAAAATCAATGATAACTCACAGTCTGGATTTGGACTTTGGGAAGAGAGATCGGCAACGGTTCCCCCCTCCGAAGCCAGGCTGCCGCCTCAGGCGAACCGCTGCCCGGCCTCCACGTGATGGCCGCCCGCTGGTGGGTCCCAGGGAAAAATGACCTGAAGCAAGGCAGCTTGAAGGAGAAGCCCAGCTCCCAGAGGGCATCTTTGGCCAAAACAATCCGGAGAAGCGCTGGGTTGGTGCAGCCCTCGCAGGGCTGAGTGCGTGGGGAGGTGTCGGTGACTGGCGCCTGTGTGAGGAGAGGCGCAGCCCGCCCGGCTCCGGAGGCTTCCACCGCAGCCCCTTGGCAGCGCCTCAGGGAAAAACGCATTCAAGAAAGGGCAAAAAGCCACAACCAGCAAGGAGTGAGGGGAAAAAGTGTAAAAAGCCAGCCCAGCAAGCACTGAGGTGAGAGAAACAGGAGGCAGCGCTCCAGGCACCGGAGCAGAGATCCCCCTGCAGCCTGTGGAGGAGAGGCCCCAGGCCTGGGCAGAGGGGCATTTCCTGAAGGTGTGACTCATTTAAATTAATCATCATTAAATTAAACATTTTTGAGAGATGGGAAACAATCAAAAGATTATTCCTGACAACTAAGGAAGCCTAAGAGCCTTGAAAATGAGTTGTTCAGCATCATCACTACCAAGAATGAACTTCACTTTGGATGTGAAATATGTCTGATGAACATGGTTAAAAAAATGGAGGGTTAATTTATGGAAGTGGATAAAATGAGAGTTTTCTGACAGTCCAGCAGCTGTTTAAGAGGGTATCTGCTATCAGCTGGCAATTAAGAAGTGTAAAGGAGAGCAAATCCAGAGAGAGGACAGGAGCTAAGTTCAGTGTAGCTTGACTTTCCCAGACCTCAGTCAGCTCAGCACAGCTCAAATCATGAAGAGAAACCATCAGGATCTACGCAAAAATAATTAGCAATAGATTGCAAAGGACTTCTGAAAGCATTTTACAGTATTAGATTGAAAGGAAATTTTGCAATTTCTCCTCATACGCATCCCAAACTAAAGCTCGGCTAGGAAGAAATTTAAGGGCCAGAAAGGTACAAACAGCAAGCAGGGAACTTTTTACCCAGCTGTGCCTGGAGCTGGGCTGGAAACTTTTAGTCTGACTCATGACGCACATTTCAGAGGAAGGCATACAGTTTTGCTGTGAAGACTTAAGGCAAAAGGATACACACCACAACTCTCAGTGAGCTGTTTCAACACTTAATTCCCTCATTATTAAAATCTGCCCTTTGTTTTGTAGCCTTCAGCTTTCAGCTTTCAAGTCTCGTCGCACCCTTGTGTGCTCGACTGAAGAACTCATCAGCTAAAGAAAACATGGCTACACTCAGTCTTTGATCAAATCGCTTTTCGGTTTGCTCTTTGTCAAGCTGAACTGGCAGAGCTTCTGGGGAGTTCCCACATCTTTAATTTTGAAGGGCAATAACAGAAAATGCAAGGCTTTATTCCAGGAGCAGCTTCACAGGGGCTCAATACAGACCTTATTCTCTTGGCCCTACCTCATTTAAAAGACCATCATATTTACACAGCAGTATCTTTTTGAGGACAAATAATCACACTAAAAGCAAGAAGCTAGGCATTCCCTCAATTGGTACAAGACTCCAGCTATTCCCCAGCTCTGCATCTTGCATCCAGCGAATTCAGGGCAGCTCATACACTGACCAGAAGGAGATTAACACACACCAAAAAACATTACCCAGTTACCCCTGCATCTGTCCCGGTCCATGAAAAGAAGAAAAAATATCAGAGAGAGGGAAAAAGAAACAGCATGTCAAGGGGGGAAAACAAAGCCAGCATATCAACCACTAAAAAAAAAACAACCCAAGTTAAAAGTTTGTCCCCAGGTGTTTGCCTTGCTGCAGGTTTCCACAGCCGAGGATTGGCTAGCACTGTTTTCACGGGTGCTGAGAAAAGCAAGAGTTGGTAAACGCTGCTAAAGTGCCTTTCAGTGACAGAGCAAGCAAGGGCTTGGGATGAGTATGCTGAGCACATCCACGTTGCTCCCTGCCTCCTGCACTGGTAGGCAAATAGATAGCACCCCTAGGAAGAAGAGACCAAACAATTAAAAAATATTCAAATACAGAACACAAAGAACTCAAAGAACTCCACTCATTTTAAATCACTGCTTCATTTAGCGTCTGGGGTTTTTCCCCCTTAATCTTAACACACTAACTCACTAATATTTTGCTTCAAAAATAACTAAAATGAAGGGTTCCCTCCTAGCTGTGGGTATGAAGGAAGGCACAGACTGGAACTGTTTAATGTCCATTTCACTGCAATAAGTGGGTAAAAATGCAGATAAAAGGAAACGATGCATAATTATTATCACCCTTAACACTATCTGTCATCACTCATGTGCTGATGCGTATATTATTTATATTTTTTAACATATATATATATATGTATATGTACACACAAATGTGGATATAACAACCCCCAGACAGCAGATTCTTCAGGATGGAGTATCTCTCTTTGCTCTGCAAACTGCAGCATGACAGTCCCAACCCTCTTTGAGCTGCTGGCTGCCCTTGTAACCTACCCACCAGCACTCAGGAGAGACAACAGACACAAAGCAACCCGTAGCTCCAAGCCCCTCCATCATCCGAGGGGGCAGAAGGGCTCCATAAGGCAACAACAGGCCCAGAGAATTCTCTTTATAAGGGCAAAAATAATGGTTTAAATATATGATATCCAGCTCCTCCAGGGAAAGGCCTCCTGTTTTATTCTACTCCCACAATGTCCCACAGCTGTGCCTTTGAACTAGACCTTTTTTCCATTGTTAAAGAGTTGTGACATTTTCTTTATTTAGCACTTGAGGTTTTATTTAAAAATACGAACCACCGAATTGTAAATCTTAACCAGGAACAAGAACCATCTGTGCATACTTATAAAGTAGTCTGGCTGGAGATACGTTAATGATGGAATATGGCACACATGCAAATTCCTGCTTGGGATGTATTTTTTAAATGTTCTTTTTCTACAGAGGACGCAAATGACTAATTGCTTCTGTTCTTTAGGTGCCTGAAGTGGAAAACGGGCATTTCTGCTGCTCTGCCTCCATTCTTAGGTGCTAAACCCACACATGTACAATAAAGATAAAGCAATCCATGAACGGTCAAGATCTCGGCACAAAATCCCTCCCTCCCTCCTTGCCCCCAGGCTAGATAATATCTGGACTAATTGCTGCCTGCATGTGTATGTCAAACTGTCCCAGATGTTTTTTGATTTACTGTCGCAAAATGAAAAGCATTCTAAAAACATGTGAATGAATCCAAGGTTAATCACACTTCTGCTGCCAACTCCAACTTTCCTGCCACACACCTTCAAAAACAGGGGTTCTGCCCATATTTTGTCCTCATCCAAAACCAAATTTAGGTGCCTAAAGAATTATCTAGTTGTAATTTAAGCCACCAAAGTTTAACTGCGATCCTGAAAAACCATCACACAGCTATTACCTAGGCATAGCTCACGTAAATTCATCAGGCACCATGCTACGTTGCCAGAAAGTTTCTAGGTGCTCCACATGCTGGAAAAATCGAGGCCAAGCCACAGGGTTTCCACTCACACACAATCCTAACAACAGCCTCAATACAAGGGGTGCCTCACCCGTCTTCCCTGGGCTTGCTCCGAGGCCTCCTGTCTCCTGGGATTTCACACCAAATGCAGCGGGAACTGTTGCTCAGAGGGCAAGATGTGGTTCTTGTCCTGTTGTGGTGAATCTGGATCCCTTCACTGAGCGATACCAACACCAGGGAAAAGCAATGCTGACCCTCCTTCCAAATGGTATATCCGTGCTGGAAGAAATTAAAGATGCCTTTGGCCAGGCAGGTAACCAGAAAGATCTTATGTTCCTCCTTCTATTCCATGAATAAGCATACGCCTTGGAAAATAATGCATGGTTGGACTGACCCTTTCCAGCTCATTGGCTACAGAAAAGTATTTTGAAAATTACTTTAATACTTATTTACCCAATGGACTGGAATGATTCACTTAGGCACATGAATACACCTTATTAAAAGCTGCTTACTCACAGGTTACTCAACCCAGACCTTTTTTTCACCTCTCCGAGGTATGTACGAAATACCATGTTCATTACATATAAGTCTGGGAGACCCAACTTATTTCTCCTATCTCCTGCTAGAGAAAAAGGGGTACTTTAAAAAGAACATAATAAACATGGTTACAATTAGTGTTGCAGATGCTATGAACTGGCTGAAGAAAGTCTGTCTGTAACTGAAGACGAGGGATAAGCCTGGGATGGCAAGCCTTTAACAGGGCCTGTTGTGATAGGAGAAGGCGTAACGGTTTTAAACTAAAAGAGGGAAGATTTAGACTAGATATAAGGAAGAATTTTTTTACAATGAGAGTGGTGAAACACTGGAACTTGTTGCCCAGAGAGGTGGTAGATGTTCCATCCCTGGAAACCTTCCTTGGAAGGCCAGGCTGGATGGGGCTCTGAGCCAACCTGGCCTAGTTGAAGATGTCCCTGACCATTGCAAGGGCGTTGGACTAGATGATCTTTAAGGTCCCTTACAACTCAAACTATTCTATGATTCTTCCCACCCTCTGCATAAAGCTGCCTGCAGAGGGTGCAACAACCACATTGCAACATTTCTGAAAAGGCTCGTTTTCAGCGGGCTAAGAAAACCTTTCCGTTATCCTCATCCTCTGTGACAGGTCAACCCACTGGCTACACGAGGCCGCATCGCTTTACGTGTTGGGGCCCAGTAGCACCCGAGAAGCCTCAGGGAGAAGTGCCTTAATTGCCGGTAATGCAATAGCTCCACTTAGCACCCGCAAAGCATTCAAAAATGGAATCAAACACTTTCTGGCTACACATTTAGGGAGCAGCCGGCTGTGTTGGCATGTTACTCCATTACTTAACCACTGGGTCATATATCTGTGACTACAGATGGCTTTTACATCCGTGCCTCTTAAGCAGCATCTGATACCATCACTGAACCCTGGCCCACGGGGAGGGACGCATCCGTTCTGACCAGAAAGACTTTTTCCTTTAAATTAAACACCATCTCAGCCAAGGCATCAAAAGGTTTTCCTGTGGCCCCATTAGAGCTTTCCTCATCTCCAGCACGGGAACCACTACCCGGCTGCAATTCAGCCTTGCAGCTCTGCCTTGCAAAGGACAAGAACTGGCAAATGAAGTGACCTTTCCCCATTGATCTCTCACCCACACTTCTTCCCATGGGGTACTTTTAGCAATGCTTCTTAATGACATTTTTCCTCCAACTCTCCTTCACCTGGGTCTTTTCTTTCAGGCATCTCCAAGGCACCTGCAGCCTGCAGGGATGGCTGCAAAAACATCATCATGCAAGTATTTGCACTGTAAGTCTGCTGGGCTTCACGCTGACATGGCCACAGCAGCTTAGCTGTTGGCTGTGCAGGGAAGGTAACGCAGAAGATCAGCAAAAAGCCCTTTAGGGTACCTGAGCCAATGTACCAGCAAAGTCAGTGATAATTGAAAATATAAAAGCAGAATGGTCTTTCAATCAGATCCATAGGTCATCAGCTTATCAAGTATCAACATAAAAGAATTTGCACTATGGATCCTGCCTGGCCAGGCACTCCGTGGCACAGAGAAGAAATGGTACAGATCATAAACTCATGGCCTTGGCTTACTGTACTTACGCAGGCTTCAACAAATGCCTCGGTGGGCACTTGTGGTCTCTCATCCCTATCCTCAACCAGAAGCTAAACATCTAAATGCCTCAGCTTTATCAGAACTACTCACTTGCTTAAATATTTTAATACCTATAGTTGTATAGTGAAAGACTGTTTTGTTCAAGGAAAACAATGATGGGTGGAAATTGCATAAAGCTCCTCAGGACATATTTCTTTATTTGCATGCCTCCCATACAAGGGAAGCCATATATGGCAGCAAATCTTTTCCAAAATCTATTCTACTTGTAGAATAATCCTCCAAATTCTTCTGTGTTATAAAGGACCCATGATGTGTAAAATACGATGGGAACATCACCATAAGACGCACAGTTCAGGTTAATCAAAACAATTTGACTCAAACTGAAATTTTTCATTCCGCGTTTGAGGACAGGTTTGCACCTTGCTGAAAGAATTTGCTCCCAAAATTAAAAACTGGCGCATTTCTTTATTTCCCAATTTTCCCCTTGTTTCCATACACTTACTGAAAACATCTGTCCTTCTTTCTCTCTCCCAAAACTGTTTCAGCACACACTTGCAAATAGAACATCAGCCCAAACCCCAGTTTTATAGCAAACATTGCCCTCACCCCAGCAATTCTGCTACAGAAGCCACACAGAAGTGAGGAGGATGCGCTTTGCTTTCTTCCCATATAAATATTTAACTGGCTCAGACCCAATTTGCCTGGAGAGTCAAGCCTTCTCTTGTCATTGATTACTCTGCTAACTTCTTACTAGCATTGAAGATCATTTCCGTATCTTTAGAAAAAAAAGTTGGAATAAACTTGGAAAGGAAGAATTATTTAGTGGGGAGAAAAAGGCACGAGGCTTCAACACTGAAAGCGACATTGGTTTGAAATCTTCATTCTAAAGCAGGATGGGTAAGGCGGAAGTTCATGTTATTTTTTTTTCCCATGTTTTCTTGAAGGTATGAAGTGAGCTACCTCTCACTTCAGTTACAGGTTCACAAAAAAAAAAAAANATGCAGGGGAAAGAAAAACCCAGTCCATTTCAGAAAGCCCTCAAAAGAGAGGCAAAGAACAAATATTAATCTTCTTGTCCAACGACAGCAAGAGGGGGGGACTAGTGTAACAAAGAGGACAGAGAGCGGGGATTTCTTTCTGCAGCCAAAGGGTACAATTACACATCTCTTCAGGGCTTACCTGGCAGGACTGCTGACAGAGCGAGTGAATTGACAGAAAAAGCCAGATTTTCAAAGAAACTCAGCTCCCGGCCCCTCTTGTTAACACCAGTAGCAGGGCCCTCCTTTTGAGCATAAAGCTACTGGATTTAGAGGCTGCCTCCAGTCCTCTCCAAAGTCAGTCCTAACAAAACACAGACGATGCTAACTGGGTGGAGTTTTCAAGCCTGCTGCTCAGTTTGACCAAGGGTACTTATTTCTCTTTCGGTATTTCCCAACATTGCAGCTGAACCAGTTCAGAGTAAAGAATCAGGCAAGAATGAAAATTACTCCATTTAGAAGTTAACATTTCTGACAGTTTACGATAATTAGAGATGTATTTAACCTGCCACCAGTGCTGGGGAGTGCAGCCTCATAGCAAGAAAAGCTGGTTGTTTTAAAACCCTTTGTCTTGAAAACGCGTTCTCAAATCCATCAGCTGGAACAATGTTTCTTGCTAAAGAAGGAAAAAAGCCCACACCCCAGAAATGAAAGACATGGAATGCAAACTCTATGGCAAAAAAAACATTCAGGTTAACATTTTGAACCCCGGCATTAGAAAATACAAGGTTATAGTTGCCATAGCGACTACAAATCAATTACTTTACACACAGCTATTACAATATTAAAGTAAACACGTTCACAGTCAAAACTATTCTGTAGCCTCATGGGAACTAAGTTAAAATTGTTGTGGAGCCCAGAGCACGGTGGTAATGTAAATGCATTATTACATTATTTTTTTCTTTAATTTTTTTTTGCTTTGCATTTCAATCTGTTTAAGCCCCTCAGCACCGCAGTGCAGTTGGATGGGAGGAAGTGAGATTTCTCCTCCCTAAAACCTGTCTAATTTGGCCTTACACAGGCGGGAATAGCTACAGGGGACCGGACCCCAGCGATGGAAACTCAGATGAGTTCCATTCCAGATCGGCAAGAAAATATCAACTTCCATCAGGTCCCGCCACTCACGATGAATCTCTCTATACTGCTTTTAAGGCTTAAGTATCTATGTGGGGATGATGAGCACTTCCGGAAAAGTCAGCTGCAAGGGTAAGCATGGCTCCTTTTTGCAGCACAACTGTTATGGGATGCCATTTACAAGCCCCAGATCCACAGGAATATCCACTAGAGCCAACACATTTTCATGCACATCCTAATGGTTCTTAGAAGCTAATTTCTACCAATGTTCAGAGTATCACTATGGTTGCATATTGTGTTACAGCTCTAGCTGCTTTTTCTCTTAATAAGTGTCCTTTGGGGGGACAGCAGTGGTGACAAAAACCCACATTTCTGAGCGAGGTGCACCCCGTTCAGTCCAAATGTGGCACTCTGGACTTCCCTGGGGCCAGAGAGGGGTGAGCTCAGACCCATCCACGTAACCTAATCATTTGCGATGACATTCAGAAAGTCTGAAAGCTTATTGATTTGTTTTATAATCATATTGTACATCCTTAAGAGCCGAACCAGTGCCTGATTTAAATGATTGGCTTGATTTTTTTTTTCCTCCAGTTCATTTCAGCAAAGGGTGATAGCACTTACTTATCACCATTAAGAGACATACGATTTACATTTGGGCTTTCAGGTCTTCCATCCCGACAGCAGCAAATGTCAGTCTCATGCATGAGAACGCACCTGACCTGCTTTTTTTCTTACTTTTTAAATGGTTTTCAGTTTTTTTTCTTTAATTTTTCTGCCTCATACAAGGCAACAGTCCTGTTTGCTTCTGCCCTCCCCTGTTTTGCACTGCCCTGTGTCTGCACAGGAATAAGCCAGGATGATGGGCATCAGCGACCATTTTTGTTTTAAAAGCTTATCCAATAAGCTAATGCTATTCTCCCAGTGTAGTCCGACCAGTCATCATTTTCCAAACACCAGGCAAAGTGCTGGGCCATGAACTGACACACAAAATTGTTAGGTAGGAAAATATCATTTAAAAAAAGTGTATGCCACGTACCACAAAATTGGCACCATAAAGCTCCAGGTGGAAACTTGTTTTCCCCATTTAGTTAAAATTTTTAAAGCATGCCCAGAAAAAAAAGCAAACCTATTGTCATTTTATTACAAACTTCTCTCTGTGCATCGCATCCTCTGGCACTGCCTTTAACTGGGAAACAGGGGCCTGAGGGTGGCAGGGGACACAGGGGCAGCCAGCACTGCAGGGAGAGGATGGTGCTGCCACCCAGCCCGTGGCCCTGGAGCATCACTCAGGATACAGGTGGGTGCTCCAGCAAAAAACTTGCCTGTTTTCCAGCAAAATTTCATTAAAGCCTTTAAGGATACTTGGTTCCAGTTGAGATAAATGAGCGTTTTCCAGGGCGGGGGTGTGTGCGTGTGTGTGTGTGTGTGGTGTGTCTGCAACAGGGGGAAGATGTTGTTCCACTGGAAAATTCACAGCCAGCTTTAGTGTTATAATAATACAACACCCTTTTCACCGTGGATCCACAATTTGTTTGCTTTTCCGAGCACGACTGTTTTCCCACCTTTTTTCCCTTCTATTGTCTCATATTCATGTTTATCAGTTACGCACAGAAATAAAACTGCTTTATGGTGAATACCCTGATTAATGTCCTTTAAACACTGTTGACTTTAAAATGATCCCCTCCAAAGCTCTAAAGGCATTTTTGGGATTAAAAGTATCATTCCTCTTTTAGTGCAAACAATGTGAAGACACCAGGTAGAAGGCAGAGATAGGGGGAAAGCCATTTCCAAAGCTGAAAGGGATTCACGAGGTTTAGCTACAGCCTATCCAGCTTAAAATAAAGTTACAGCCCTGTCCTTTCCTGTGGCTCATGTCTCTGACAGCAAACGTCATTAAAGCCATACAGAGAGGCATCACTGCTTGTTCTGAATCACTGAAACCTGACGACCAAGAAAATAATGCCAGCTAACGCATCCCTCCAGGGCCAAGTCCTTTAGTGGACTTTTCTTATTTTTTCCCTCCATTTGGTCAGGGAGTGGGGAGGAAGGGGAATGGGTGAGGAAGCGGTGCAGCAGGAGGAGATGTCTCCAGGCACTGGGTACGCGTCTTGACGGTGGTGTCAAAATTTAGAGCTTGCCCTTGCTCTGAGGATTCAGGTAGTTTTCTGAAGGTGGTAAACGTCATTTAAGCTTTCAGATGCTTTAAAACAAGTTCCCAAGACGTCCCAGAATGATCTCCTCCCTCATTCACCTGCAACAAGCCTTAAACCTACTCCTACACACGCACATACCCAAACTGCCTTTGCTTTCAAGTTCAGCTTCCCTCCTACTAAAAAAATAACCAAAAAGGCAAATTATTCATTTCAATGTCAGACCACACTAGTTGACTTCCATACTCAGCCCAGCTTTGCTGCACAAAAGTCTCCCTTTTCTTTGTGTTTGCAGAGGAAACCAGCTCGTGGTCCCTTCCACAAGCCAGCATGCTCCAGCCTTCCAGTAATTCACGTCTGCTTCTCTACAGCACAAGAATATCGTGCTTTTGGGGACTCCCTGCAGAACTGCTGCTGATTTTACCCCTGATCCCATGCAGGTGGGCTGAGGAATCGTTCCCAGCACCTGAATCAAAGCTGTCCATTCCTGCCGGCTGCGGTGCCTGCCATGCATCTTCAGAGCAATAACGAAGCTGTCAGTTGCAACCAGCCTTTGTGGATTACCCATATACATTTTGTTCCTGTAAAGCCTCTATTAAGGATGCCATTCCGTGATACATATTTAAGTCAGTATCTCGGCACCACGGTTGCCTGCGTGAAGGAAACCGAGAAACTATTACTGTGAAATTGCCTGCAGCTCTTGAGCACAGGAGGTAGCAACTGGCTAATAGTTTCTTAGACAGCCCTGGCAGATGTGTCAGGTTGCTTCGCAACTGCGCACCTCGAGGGAGAGCAATGCACGCAAAGCTCCCCCCCTCCTGGTGTCCCCAGCTGTAATTAATCCATAGCATCATTTCTATAGTGTCAGCAGCACCATATGGACCAAGCACTCTTTTGCAGGACTAACCACGGAGGAGGAAGATTGCATTATGTGTCTGATTATTCTCCAGGGCAGCCATGGGTTGTTTTATGGAAGGCAGGAGAGTCTGAAAGGGGTAGGATTGCCACGGGTGAGGAGGAGGATGACCGGCAGAAGATGAAACTATGGATAAAACTACATCTCATCTTCTGTACTGCTACCATCTTACATGACAGTGCTTCCAGTCTTGCCTACAACATGAATCCAAAAAGGGCATCTCCAAAATAAAACATCTATTTGGCATTCAACTCTTCGAGTTGTCTGCTGCATGGTACACGTTGAGCAAGCAGTTAGGAAGGGTGCCTCCTCTTCCCAAAGCATATACAGGGCTCCAGGGAGTTGCCAGTCAGAGCTGAGTACCTGGTTTCCCACGGGTATTTAAATCAATAGCAGTTATGAACCTTTACAGGTCTAGGTTTAGGTGCAAAACTCCTTTAATTATCTTTGAAAGCCTACCCTAGAAAGAAACATTTTTAAAGAGAGAACAGCCTCTCTAACCCTGTATTTAAATCATTTTGTTGGCATTGCCATTATTTACCAATTATCTGCTTAATTTATACATCTATATTATATGCATAATCAGATTACATATAAGCTGATTTACTCAAGGAGACAATGGAGAAAGATTGAACACCGTGTTTCGCTGGTGGCGTCAGGATTTCAACAGCAAAATTCACCCCAGTGCCCTGAAGGGGAGGTCAGTGGGTCCTCGTGCTCCCATCAGCAGCCCCAAACCACCCTGTCGGCAGGGAGACGCTGCCTTAACTGTGCCCTGGTGTGCTGGGAAATGCACAGCACTGGCTGCCAAGGCTCCAGGAAAACCCTACCAAAACAAACAAATGAGAACACTGCTTCCTTCCTTCTTTTCTTCCTCCCCCCCCCCACAAATTTGATGTTTACCAGGAACGCTTTTGTCATCAATTCAATGCGGGGAAAAAGAGTTTATACTCAAAAAATAATAACAAGTGCTTGTATTTGACTACGCCTTATAGAGACAGTTGAAATAAAGCAGTTATGATCTCTGTGACAGTCGCTACTGCTAATGCCTATCATAAAAGCCAGTAAGGAGGCAGATACGTTGATTTATCATGCATTGCTGCTCCTATATATCTACTTTCTAATAAAAATCTGTGGAATTATTGCTTACGCTGAGCTTCATGTGCCCATATTTGTATTGCTAACCTCTCCTGGAAGATTTCAAAGCTTTATTTATGGGAGGCTTTTATCTACCCCTAGGAAAAGCGCTCGCAATGGGAGCATGCCTGCCCCCGAGACTCAAACCCGTTAGGAGTACAGATTTATACCACCCAAATTCCCCAGTGGAGAAACATGCTCTTTATCTAAGCTCTCGATTAAAGCATGGCTCCAACTCATGCTTGCTGGCACTGAGGATACAGGTGACCGGGGATTTTTGTGTGAGCCCCAGATAAGTCCTCCAGTGCCATGTCTTTGGGCAGGACCACAAGTATCACCTAACATCAAGCCCTCCTCCTAAAACTCTTAAGGTTTGTTTCACAGCCATGTTTTTTTCCTCCCCAGTGTCTTGCTTTCTTACCTGGTTTTTAATCTTATCGTATGAGGATTTTTTTTAGATTTTTTTTTTTTTTGGCTTTTACTGCCTACACGCAGCATGTGCTAAGAGGAGCAACGCGTTACTTTGAGCCAAACTATCTTAACTATATTCTTCAGGGCAAAGTGGTCTCCTATGTTTTCTCTACAATTCTTGCATATTATGATGAATTTCGCCAGGTTTAAGAACCAAAGAAACCTACCAAGTGCCTCACTTAGCAGCTACAAAGTTGGAAAAGATTGATGCTTTGGAGAAAAAGAATGGTATTTCCCATTTCAAGGCCTGTTTGAGGACAGAGGTGGATGCATTGAGGGGCAAATTCCTGTGTCCAGCAGCAGTTTGGAGCTGTGTCCATCCTACCATGCCCCGCCGAGCCCCCAAATTCACACTGAGAGCATGTCACCCATGTCCATCTTCAACTGGCGTCTTGTCACAGCTCTGACTCTGATCATGGGGAAGGATCAGCGTGCAGTGCTGAGCCACAATGGCTTCTTTTGGGACAAATATCCCGAACCAGGGCTGTGTCTTTGGAAATTTCACTACACTGAGATTCTTTTCCAGGTTTGGGACACCACGTCCTGTCCATGTTTTTGCAAAATCTCATCAAGAAGTCATACAATATGTGATCCCATGCACACAGCACTCAAGGGGACATGGGAAGGACAACATCCTTGATACATGGCATTACCTAAACGTCAGATTCATACAGCACCCAGCAAGAGTTATCTTCCAAAAATCAACTGCTGCTCCATTTCCTGCCTTGAAATCAAACTACAGCCCCCCTGGTAGCTGCTCCATCACAGTCAAAAAGCAGCAATCACTCTTAGTTGGGGATGAAGCACAACTCTGAACAAAAAGTAATTAGCATCGGCTAATTAATCAGACAACCTGCTTGCATGGATTTTTTAAACCACAGGCATGGAGAGCCCACGGGAAAGCAAAGCCCGGTATGTGCATATTGTTTCCCAAAAGGGGAGAGGCACTAAGGCAGCAAAGTCAGTCCACCTTCACCAGCATTGCAGTTTGCCTTAGGATACTATCGGTGCTGTAAACAACCTCCTTAGAGGAGTTACCTGCGGTATACCAGCAGAAGCAATGGAAATATTTGCACACGCTCAGAATCAGGGCCAGAAAATTGTTTCTTGCATCTTCCACTTATTCCCTCATGAAAAATGTTCACAATAAACTTTTCTACATTATCTTTTGCTCTCATATCACAGAAACACAATATTGGTCCATGGAGGATTTAGGTCTTAAAAACTTTATTTCTGCCCTTTTTTCCCCTCAAAACATTTTGACTTTTTTTCCCCCCTCTCCTGAATCTATTCAGACCATACCTGTCCTAACTGGAGTTTAGCAAATACATCTGCTCTAATTTTCTCCTTAAAAAAGAACGCAAAAGCTATTTGTGTTGCAGCTCTTACAACAGTCTTTTGATGGATGAGGATGAAGAGCTGGATTTTGCAGTGTCTCCTCCACCAGTCTCCCCTGAAACCCCAACAGGCCCCATCAAGCTGGACCCAACCGCGCCTTGAACCCTAAATTAAAGCACAGCTGTGTGCACATACTGGCAGGGATGCTGGCCTTCATCCCACCTCTGCTTCATCCTCCTGCAGTAAACACAGCCCAGGCCAGTGGCAGCCACGACAAGGGCCAAGAGGAAGAACAGAGACCGAACCCCAGCAGAGATCTCACCATTTTTCACAGCTCTCTGGTCCAGCGTAACATTTTGATGAGGAAGTGCAGAGGGGCGAACAGGGTGAAGGTGCCCATCTTGGCTCTTTGTAGGGAAAAGACAGAACTTGTAATCACCCTCGCACAAAAAAAATATACACCAAATAATAAACTTTGAGGGCATCAGGAACAAGATGTTCTTACTCAGTAACCGCAGCTCAGGAAAAAGATATTCTTACTCAGTAACCCCAGCAGCATGAAGTCCTGGCTTCGCTGAACTCAACGTGCCTTTTGCTATTGACTTCAACAAGATCCGGAGCTTTCTTGTTATCATTTTAACTGCACTTTGCTGGGGCTGGCTTTGGAGAATCACTTAAGATTACAGTTAGGTGAAAAGTGAATTCTCATCTGTCTCTCCTGTAAAAAAAAAATTTGGAAAGTCTTAAAAGAATAACAACTTTATTCCACTTCAGCTCTCCAAACCAATATGAAAAACAGATTAAATTCAGTGGGGAGGGGTGGGGTGGTGTGTATTTGTCAAAAACACTTACTATGGGGGGGGACAGGATGACACACATGAGTAGAAAGAATCACCAACAGTTTCTCCCAGACAAATTTTCATTTTTGATTAAATCTATTTCTGATGTGCTCGAGGATGAAACGCATCAAGTCTAGGAAATAAGTGTGTGAGCAGCTTCCAAGAATAATCAGGATTTACAGTGACCTTTTATTCCAGGCAAGCAAAGGCAAGCGGTATGATGGATACAGAAAAAAAATTACTGAGAAACAAGGAAATTTGCATCCAGCAGCAGCAGCGGCGAAGGGGGCACTGAAATGTGCTCGCTTTACACAGAGGGCTACAGTGGCACGTTATTGCAGACAAATGAAGGGCTTGTATTAAAAATGCATAATTTAATCAAGAGAAAAACTACTAATCAGATGGAAATATGCAGACCTGATATTGGTTTTTTAATATTAGTGTTATTAAATTCTGCTACAGTTTCTTACAGAATCACCCAAATGTAAATTAACATAAGGAGAAACAGTTAACAAAATTACAGGACCAGATCAAACATTCCTGCTCATTCACAAGTGTCCGGCTGACTTGTGGTATTAGGAATGGCATAAAAGGCTTAGTATAAAATACTACATGTGCTAATCTAATAGTATTTTCCCCTGTCAGAGCAGCTCAAAATGAGCTCCGACGCGGCTGTTGGCGCCAGGCGAACAGGAGCTGAGGTTCGGTGCCAGCGTTAAGTCTCTGCCTCAGCCCAACACCGTTGCCATGTGCCAGCTCCACCCGGAATCAGCTACGAGGAGCAGGACTTATTCCCTGGACATAATCAGCCTCCAGAGTTAATACCTGCCCTGAGAAAACAGGGCTGAACAGTCCTCTAGTTTAACATATTAAAAAGCATTGAAAACATCCTCTGTTTGCGCATACACAAACAAAATGATGCGCGAGTCATCGCCTCCGCTCAGCATCCCTTGGGCTTGTGGCACCCGCCCTTACCCAGGGATCTCCCACCACCGGTGGACAAAATCGCGAGTTTCCAACTTGCCCGTTTTACATCAGGGCAAAAAAGCTGGGCAGAAAGGGACTGTCACTCACCAAGTGAAATAAATAGCGCCTTGGGGTTAAAGCTCAGAAAAGACTCCAGGTCCTGTTTCTCATTTGAGCGCTTCTGATGCGGCAAGCCTCCGCAGAGAGAGATGTGCTTCTCTTGAAACTCCGCCAAGGAACGCGGGGCTTACTTTTCAGGCTACGCGCCTGTTTCACGCCGCTTGAGTTACAGCAAGAAAGTCACTCTAACACCATTCTTCCAGAAAATGAACAATTACTAATATCGGCTTGGTTTATAAGAGTGCCTAGAGGCCCTGGCCCCACTGTTTCAAGCAGCACAGAAACACCAGAAGAAGTACACTTATGTTTTTCCCTCCCCCCTTGTCAATTAGAACATAAACACTGTAGAGCAGAGATTCTTTTTGTTTGCACAGCACTTTGTACCATAAGGTCCTAATCTTTCAGGTATATCTGAACGCACACGAAGAAGATCAAAACAGGTACCGAGCATTTAACGTTAACACTGATTCCGACACTTTATTTGATATCCACGTACGAGGGAAAGAGAAGACGCACAGCAGGAAAGCAAGGGAAATTAAACAGCGCGTGTGACTGGCAATACACAAAATTGCTCATTTTTTGCTCATTGCAAAAATACCTGCAGACTCTTTCAGACCAAAAGCTGATGTGTCAGTCTCACTTCCTACTTCCTTTTCATTTTATGTTATTTACCATATAAGTGTTTGTGACACTCGGGGGATAAATAAAGCCAAGCTGGGTTCCCTCTCCTTCCTTTTTCCCCCGTTTTTACCAGCTGGTACTTCCCTCTGATCAAGAGTCCTGCATGAGCTGCACACACACGGCCACCAGTGGCATCAGATAATGGCCAAGAGGCGGCTGCTGCTCTCGATTCCCTGCTATGTTACACCAGTGTTAACGAGGAGTAAATAATAATAAGGAATCAGCTTTCTTCAGCTGACAGACAGTAAGATGTTCAATATTTGCCAAAGCCACTGGCAACCCAGGGTCGGTTTCCAGGAGCTCGTGCCCAGCAAATGTACAATGCTGCAAACACTGTATAATCTGTAAGAGCTACTCTGCGGTATAAACTTCAAAGCACCCCATCCTGCCGGATTAGGAAATCCTTTGCAGATGGCAGATGAATGATGCTGGAGGGGACACTCTCCCTCGTGGGTTACAGCCTGTTTTGTGCAGCGTGTGCCTGAGCTTGACATCATCTCTTTAAGCAAAGAAACGCTGCAGCAGAGCCCTTCTGGCTCACGGGGTGGGTCGGGAGCTGGACGATGCCAGGAAATCCTAGGGCATCGTGGGCGCCCTGGCTGAAAGGGCTGCACTAAGCCATGCCACCACGCGGTTAGAGCTGGCTCGGGAAACATCCCTCTGAGCTGCGATCCCATCTCAGTTTTGCTTCCTACCATAGCAGCACATCCTCCAGAAGGAGGCGGCCAGCTCTCTCTAAAGTCAAGTTCCCTGCAATCCCCAGAGAAATTTGAAAGCCGGAGAGAGACTTTTTACAAGGGCATGTAGTGATAAGACAAGGGTAACAGCTTCAAACTAGAAGACAGTAGATTTAGATTAAATATTAGGAAGAAATTTTTCACTATGGGGGTAGTGAGGCACTGGAACAGGTTGCCCAGAGAAGCTGTGGGTGCCCCATCCCTGGAAGTGTTCAGGGCCAGGCTGGATGGGGCTTTGAGCAGCCTGGTCTGGTGGGAGGTGTCCCTGCCCATGGCAGGGGGGTTGGAACTGGATGATCTTTAAGGTCCCTTCAAACCCAAACCATTCTGGTTTTGTGAAATCTCTCAGGTTTAGGAGAAGCAGCCGGAGCACAGTGCGACAGAGCCAGGCCCAGCAATGTGGCATCGCGGGGAGCGTACACATACGCGCTGCTCGCACGAGACCCCTGCCAGGCAGCAACAAAATCCTGAACAATCTTCCAAGCTAACACGCTAAGCAGTGCCTTCATCTTGCTGTAAACATTTCTGGCTTTAACCAACCAGTTAGGCAGAGTTATTCCTCACAGATTTGAGGAATAACTCCCCCAGGAAACATGGGGCAGTTCCACAGTCAGCAAGGGTTGTCCCAGATGGCTTCTCCTGTCTGTGACACAGAGCTGGCACCCACCATCCTCATATTTGAGGACTTTTGCTGTCCTGACCCTCCTAATAACTATGCAATAGGGCAGTGCTGTTACCCAGGACTGAGCTGTGACCCGAGGAGTCAGGTGGCAAAGGCACTCAGCAGACTGATGGCAGAGCACAGACGGGACCCTGCCCCTCAGCTGGAATTGGATGTCATTGGCTTGGTCGCTGGTAAGCACGAAATTTAGGAAGATCTCCAGTAAAATGTAGTTGCTAAAGGCATACCATTTCTTGAAACTCTTGAATGACCAAAGCACTGGTATTACCCACTCAGTTTCCATCGCCTTTTCGATGTCCCCTTTATTCCACGGGATATAGGGAGTTAACAGCTAGGAATTGAAAACGTGGAAGGAATACCTACGAGCAATTCAAGAGGACAACTCTTTAACTTCATGGAGGTTTTGGAAACAAAACACTGGAAGGAAGACTAAGCAATTGAATTCCACTTCATTAGAGGGAGAACAATTTCTGAAAGAAGAAATAAGCTTCAAGATGGAAATACAACTGTTGAGCAACAGGTCTG
>VXBH01009152.1:40639-52613 GCA_013400035.1 Rynchops niger
AAGATGTGGCTTTCTTCTGAAAGCCTTGCAGCAGCCTTTTCCTGCACTTTATTGCCCTCTAGTGGAAAACAGAAGCTATGTCTTGCGATCACAAAACTGCATTTATGGAGCAAAGGGGAAAATATACCACTCCCCACACAGAGTGTGAATACATAGCTGGTGAAGGAATGCAAGGCGTGCGACTGAAAAGGACGACTATTCTGCATTAGCTACGCAGGCAGTCTTGGTCTTGCTGTCATTCAGGAAAGATACCAAGTTAAACATTAGGTTTTTTCCACATATGGTCCTATACAGGCGCACCTCTTAACTGCCTGCCATAAAAGAAATAAGATTTCACCTGCAGAGGCACTAAGTTTGTCGATATTTGGGCTAGAAGCTCTGAGACATTGTATGTGCTCCGCTGAATGTTAACCCTCGCAGTGCTCAGACCGCAGCAGTAGACTCAAAGTAGACTCTAAAATAAGGAGCTCATTACTTTCTTCTGTAAACTCAGGCTCTCAAAATGAAAACACATGCCTGTATGGAGCAGACAGTGATTGCGACAGCAGTTCTGCCTAGGTATAAATTCAGTAATTCAAAAGCCATGGCTTCAGTTTCCATAGACATAAACAAGACGGCAGGACTCCTCAATTAATTAAAAATACTAACCATAATCAAAAGAAAGCACAACATAGGATCCCAAGAACAAACCTCAGAAAAGGTGAGCCAATGGAGGGCAGCAGGCTCAGCGCAGATATTGGATAACGTAAAAGACCAAGTCTTGTGTTGGGCAGAAAGGAACTCTCAAAACCAGACCCAGCTAAAAAGCAAACGCTGCCCCCAGCAGAACTGTGCGCACCAACAGCTGACAGACACTCTCCGAGCAGAGAAGGGATGCAGAGCGCTGGCGGACGCCGGCCTCGTTTGGCTGAGCACAGATCTCCGCGCATCTCTCCAACAGCTCTGTGAGCTTGGCTTGGCTTCCTCTCCCTCCTCCGACGCCCGCCTGGCAAGGTTTGCTCTCTGGGAAACACTGTACCTCGCAGCAGCCTGGAGATGGCAGAAGGCAGATGGTAGCACTGTCCTTGGCACTGAGCGGGCCAAGGGGGCGTGTGTGCCTTCCATCCTCCGCAGAGGCTTGGCACTCGGGAGCCTCCGCACATGGGAAAAGAGCAACAGGCGCTCTCAAGCCTGGGAAAAAAAAAAACTTACTCAAAATACATTTTCAGCGTACGTTGACTGGGTTTTGTGTCCATTTGCTCCTGCATTCATTTTACCAGCCTCTATGCCAGCCTAGGGCAGAGGGGCATGCCACTAGACACTTCTTTGGACATTGAACTGCCAAAAAAAAGAAGTAAACAAAAAAACCCCTCCATGCCAAAACAATACGTCATTCATTCATTCACTCACCCAGAGGTACCTAACAGATCTGTAAAATAAATAAACAAACAAACAATTTTTGAAAGCCAAGTGCAGCCTTCTGACTTGTTTGTTCTGGTCAAATGGCTTGCGTTCCCTGTTTACCTTCAAGGAGGGAAGGGAAGAGACGCCAACGGCCAAAAGCCACCGCATCAGTATTTTTTGCCAATTGGGGAGGTGTTCACACACCCCCTGGTTTGTGTGTGAGTGTGAGAGAGACATGTAACCAGCGCCAGGGGAACTCCAGGCAGTAAACACCAGGCCACCTCTTGCTCGAGTTCCCTTGGCTCAGTGCTGGTCCAAGCACCTTTTTTTCTGCAACATTTAGCAAAGTAACCTAAAGTAGCCTGATTTTTATGCCATAAATGTAAAATAATCAAGCACAGGGCTTCAAGCCCATGAATCCTCAGGGCTGGCTGAACTCCCATCTGTAAATCCTACAGATTAGTTACATTATGCTTATTGCCTTCATGAGGAAAAAAGAAAACAAGATTAAATACAATCAGTCTGAGCTGGAAAGACAAGGTTATTGTGGCACAGGAAAGCTCGAGAGGCAGCCGGGAGAGCTTTCCATGCCTTGTCCTTTGGCTTTCTTTGTTCAACAGAATGAACTCCACTTTACGGTCTTAATTCCTCAGGCTGCAAAACATTTGGCACTGGTTTGATATACATTCCTTCACTTAAGCATGTGTATGGATAATACCCCGTTCAAAACAGAAAAGGAAAATAAAAATAAAAATCACACGATCCTTAACAGACAAGTTAAACCTGCTTCTCTGCAGAGGAATGAGAGTCTTATTTTAGGAATAGCTGAATCCCATGAGAAAGCAGCCACAGCTGTGCACCAGCAGACCACATACCAGCATGAGCAAGCTGCTTCCGAGAGCAGAGAGGGATTCTTCTAACTCAAGATACTGAAAATACGCAAGAGACTCCCATGGTAAAACCAACCCCAAGCTGCCAAAAGCATGTAATAAATGTGACTTTGAGTAACCTCTGCTACCACCACCGGACAGCATGGAGTTTCTGAGGCTGTTCTCAAGTCCCGGACACAAGCGTTTGCTGTTAGATCCGCCGCATCTCAAGGCACAAACGGGCACACGAGCTCAGGACTGGGCAATCCCCGAGCAGTGACTCTGTGGCCATGGCAGATGCCGAGCGAGCAGCTGGCATGCCATAGCCACAACTGGGCTACAGCACAACCACCTGCATCTTTGCTTGGTGCCGGGCCACTGGATGACCTGCCTCGTCCTGCTGTGCCGCAGAGGAAGCCAGCCGATTGGGATAATTTTTAAGAGCGGCACTTTGCTTTTTATCCACTAAGATAAAAAAAATGTAAGTTGAAATCTTTCACTTGCAAGAGAAATTCAGCCTCAGGTTCTGTTGTGCCCCCTGTGACTTCTGCACGTTAGCTGTTTATTACTCCTTACAACTCCCGAAACTTTTTAGACCTTCCAGTGACATGACAAACCTGAAACTGTACATCTATGATCACTGGAGGAACTGAAAAAACACCACACTATCCACCCCCCCAAAAAAGAACCAACACAAAGATGCAAGATGAAGGAGCTCTTTGCTTCCGGAAAGTTAATACTGGGTCACCGTACAGATTTTACTAGAACTCCTTCTGTGAAGCTATGACCGAGTCTAATTGGCATAGGAAGGGCACATGTTCTGACTCTTCCAGGTTAAGGCAGGTAAAAGATGTATTAACAGTCTTCCTGCTTATCGAAATAGAGCACATGAGGTATGTGGTTATTACTCTGTTTCTGTCCAATGCATTGATTTCATCCAATTAACATGAAACTGCGATGGACCATTCTGGATGAAAGCCTCTCCAAAACACTGCAGGGAGGAAAAGCAGTAATGATGCCCTGTGTCAGCACAGGAGAGCACCACCCCGTCTGAACAGTCCAGACGAGGAGAGTCCCCAAGATCCGCATCCTGCTTGAGGGATCCTTCAACCAACCTACACAGCAGCTGACCAGAATGGAACAGGGCTCAAATCACATCAGTTTTGGGCCCCCTGCAAGTGGGCAGGGCCACCCTCCCACTCTCCCCGTCCCGTTTTGCACAGCCCTGGGGCACGAGTGCTGTGGATGTGTCCACACGGACTTACCCAGGCAGGCAGAAGAGGCAGCAGTAGGCCGAGTGTTAGGGTTGGATTCTCCCCTACTTTAGTTAATGGTAAATACTTGCTGGAGTTGAGACAGGGCTTCAAGAACCAGAAGAACTGCAGGACGAAAGGCTCTACTTCAGCAAGGCTCTCGCTGGCAAAGTACTTGGGCAGGGTTGATGGAAATCAATGTTATAAATGGAGCTTCCAGCAGAACCTTCCAAGAGCGGAAAACCCTTCTTGCTCCCTTCTCTGCAACTTTTAAATACCTTAGTACGCTATCATTCATAGCATAGTACACTTGTTCAAGAGTAGGTGTTTTCTCACCTCCAAAAATTGCTTTGGTTCCAGAATTGGTTCAATACTGATCCAGACTCCCAAGTTTTAGATGCTGGACAACCCTACAACACTTGGCTTACAACAAAAACAGTGAGTTCAGATGAGGCAAAGATACTTTAAAAAAAAACCCAACCAACCAACCCCACCAAAAAGAAACTCAGCAACAATAACCCAGCACTATACATAGTATACTTCAGCCCAATTTGGATTTTAAATCATTTCTAGGGAGACCTACTTTTACTACCCACAGTAAAGATTTTTGAGCAAATGAGCTCGTTGCTGTGGAATTAATAATAGATCTATGCAGATTGATATTCCCAGGAGATAAAGGGAAAGGGAAGAATATTAAAAACTGATGCTCCTGGCAAATGAAAAACTAATGGACCGTATTTTCCCAAAGGGACGGGAGGTGCTTTCATTTTATTTCACTCTGATGACTATGCGAGACCTGCCATAATAGGTAACTCTCAGGGAGCACCATCTCCAGCTAAATGGAAACACCTTAAAAATTTCATAGAGAATGCAGAGGAGAGCGTAAGTCATCACGTACCAAATCTGAAGAGCACTGAACGATCACGACACTGCCGGAGAATGTAGCTCTGTTGATGATTTATCTGAAAACCAAAAGAATTCTGCAACCTGTTGAGCCTGGAGAAAAGGAGGCTGAGGGGAGACCTTATTGCTCTCTACAACTACCTGAAAGGAGGCTGTAGAGAGGTGGGAGTTGGGCTCTTCTCCCAAGTAAGAAGTGACAAGACAAGAGGAAAAAGCTTCAAGTTGCATCAGGGGAAGTTTAAACTGGATATTAGGAAAAATTTCTTCACCAAAAGTGCCACCAAGCATTGGAACGGGCTGCCCAGGGAAATGGTGGCGTCACCATCCCTAGAGGTATTTTAAGGATGTGTGGATGTGGTGCTGAGGGACGCGGTTTAGTGGTAACTTGGCCATGCCAGGTTAATGGCTGAACTCAATGATCTTAAAGGTCTTTTCCAACCTAAACAATTCTATGATTTTATTCCATGAAAAATATTTTACTTTCAAACTCCTTTTAAGAGTTTCAACAGCTCCAACAGAACAGTTGTAAGATTTCTCTGTTGGTGACATCCTTGAAGCCACTCAAGGTAACTCACATTCTTTATAAATATTTACAAGTCAAAGTCACGCTGTATTTTCAAAACCGCACAGACTACCAGAAAATTAATTCTTCAACGAGTTAGAAATCAAAGAAATAAAAACTGATTTGCATTATTTAATACTTATTGATACAAAAGACAAAATAATTTGTAACGAAGTATACAATACAATACAAACAAATGTATTTACAGTTTGCATTAGAGAAACGTCTTTTAAGATCAATGAAAAATGTGCCCCAAAGATGGGGCGTGTTTCCAGTTGGATGGTAGGTACAGTATTCTTTAGCACTGCTTTGCATTAGGTGATCTTCAGTTTGCAGGCAAAGTTGTGGGGAAGAGGTCTCCAACAAGATGCTTCTTGCTTTTGGTCGAAGTTATAAAAATAACAGAAATTAGTTCAAATTAACAGTTTTAAAAAGGCCTATCGGATTGTGCCATAGTATTAGGGAGTTACTAGACAGTAAAATGGAACAACTGCAAACTGTACTCACAGCAGCAAGGACATTACAGCACTCACATTCTCCAGTGGCAAATCAGTAAAAATATTAGTATCATTTCAATTACGCTCAAAAGAGCACATTAGCCTAATTTAATTTGACTAACAGTGATCTCTAACAAACACATTTCTCTGTGCAAAGTTTGGAGTCAAAGCCACACCTGGCTGTGACACTGACATGTCTGCATATATTTCCTTATGCTAGCTCTGATAGGAAATGTATTTTCTGCAGGACCAAGAGGCCTCAGAAGTCAGCGTGCCAGTGAGTTTCATATTATTTTTATAAAAATCTTGTATTTGAATTCACTTCAGCTCATGTTTAGACAAACGGTCCACAATCTATGATTTACAGTCCCAAAGGCCACAAAGAGCTGCTGATAGTAGGGAAAAGCCCAAGAATTAAAACTGTTGCTAATGTCTTATGCAACTCACCACATCAAGTGACAGATGAGGACCATGACTCCAGATGAAGAGTCACATGGAAAAAGCAGCCACTCAATCGCCAGGACTGCACAGGATGCCAAACTTCAAGCTGGTTTGAAGCCCACATACAGAATGAAGAACACTCTAAGACTCGCAAGTGAAAATAACAGCCCGCTATCAAAATACCTTATACTAAAATGTTTTGGGGTGTATGTGCAGAAAATTGTTAGCTAGTTCCCCAAAACTGATTGGTGGACTTATCTGTCGTGGTTTAGCCTCAGACGGCCACAAAGAACCACGCGCCCGCTCTCTCAAACCCTTCTGTTTGAGGCCATAGGGGGAGAATTGGGAGAAAAAGGCAAAACTCGTGGGTTAAGACAAAGGCAATTTAACAGAACAGCAAAGAGAACAGGAAAACAACGAGAATAACACAAATTGAGGAATGTACAAACATGATGACAGTACCACTGCTCACCCACTGGACCCTGGACACCCCAGCCCGCTCCAAGTGGTAGCTCCAGCCTCAGCATGGCTCACATGGGATGGAATACCTGTGTCCTGCCAGAGCCTGGGGAGAATTAACCCTGTCCCTGCTGGAACCAGGACATCATCAAACCCAGGTGTGTCTTCCTTAAAGAAACACCTCAGAGCAAAGACTAGAAGGGGCAAGTTAAAGCTGACAGTAGTAACACAACTTAGAACGCACGTTTCGTCTTTTACTACAGAGAAAGGGAAACCAGTAGCTGTTCACCAGTGGCCAAGCGCCCTGGCACACCCCACACCCTTCTGGGTGACACACTGATGGCCCGCTGTGTGACACGGAACAGGCCCTCCACTTGAGGTGTACGGCATAAGGCTCCTCCCAACGCAAGCGTGAAGTCAACTTACAGAGGAGCAGCTTCCAGAGCATAGGAGTCTCCGATTTCACAGAATGGTTGAGGTTAAAAGGAACATCTGGAAGTCATCTGGTCCAACCCTCCTGCTCAAGCAGGACCAGTTAAGAGCTGGCTGCCCTGGATTCGGATAAGCTCTCTTTCCCCACGTATGACTTTCTGTCTCCTGATCCCTTCCGTACCTCTCGACATCTCCACAGCAAGCACAGCAATAAGAATGAGGATGCCACGTCTGAACACACACACACACACACTCTAATGTACTTTGCAAACACACACTCCCACCCACGGGCAGTAAGTAGGGCAGAACGGAGATGGCAGGTTCTGAACTGTGGACAGAGCTGTTCCACATGGAAGGATTCATCAAATGAGCTTGGTCAGGTCTCAGCTCTGTCTCTAAGAGAAATGTATGAAGGTGAGCTCTTCCTGCTTATTCAGTCCAGGCTCCTCCTTAAAAAACACAGAAACATCCAAAACCAGGAAGATTATTTTCTCCTGGCATTTACCAGAAAAGTCAGGCAGCAACGTGGTGCAAGAGGGCATATGCGTCCATATCCATTTCTGCATGCACTGCCACGCTAGACCTCTGTGCCAAAACCAGCTGGTGCCAAACGGCATTCCCACTGGCAAGAGGAATGAAGATGTAAGAGCAGGTGAATGCCTGGACCAGCCTGCCAATACAAAATCAGGGTATGGCGTGGTGCCTAAGTGATGGCAGGGCCACCGTAAGATTGTGCCAATGCAAAGGAAGTCACCAGCACACTGAATCCGTGCTGCAAGAGGAGCAAAAAGCACAGTGCTATGATGCTCTGGGATGAGTCTGGCCAGGTGGAATGGTGCTGGGACGGATCCTTTTAGCACTGCAGAGCCAGCCTCAACAGATGGACGAGGCTTGAGGGCAACCACATGGGCCTGAAGCGGTCTCGGTTCTGCTTCTGTAGTCTGGAAAATGGAAGATGATGACGATAAACACCTTGCCAGTGACATCCTCAGCCGACCTTCTTGGGATTAAAACTACACAAAAGTCTTTCAAAGGATGGAGACCAAAGGAAGCTTTTGCATCACTTCTCTGAGAGAGAAAATTGGGAGCTTTGTCAGGCCCTGTACTCAGCTTGAAGGAGAGGTAGCAAATGAGCCTTCAGGCACAAGAACACCTCTGAAATAATTCAAATACCTGGAACTGAGTTAGAAAATGATACAATCCTTGCAAGCAGCACAAAGACAGAAAAGAAACCTTTAGTAAGGGAAATGCATCCAGAAAAGGCAACAAAATAGTTTAGGCAGCAAGACAAAAAAATGAAGGAGCAGACTGAAATTTGATACAGCAGCTGAGCTGAAACAGCACAGGTGAACACCTCAGCCCACAGCCCACTCCAAGGAGGAGGGGAATGAAAAAAAAAAAAAAAAAGAAAAGAAAAAAGGCAAAAAGTGCACCTTTGACAAATACTTCAAGGAGACAACTGCCAACTTGCATAGGAGGATACAGCGCATCACACTGGAAGTACACATAGAATTTCATGAAGAAAAAGAAACTACTATCAATGCTTTTTTTAATACATAAGGAGAGCCCTTTGTAATTTTTGAAATAATTCAAGTTCCAGATAAGTGCACCAAAAAGATTAAAAAAAAAAAAATGGACACTTAAGCAAATTCTTTGCCAGTGCATGTGTCCAATTAAGACAGGTTTTGTACTTCATCAGGATCACAGTTCCACGGAAATGGGCAAGGGCGGGCACAGGAGGACTGGGATGTGCACCTCATTTGGAACCCTCAGCACCTCACCAGAGAGGACCTTGCAAGCTTATGAAGTCCTTCAGAAGGAGCTAGATTATTTTCACTAGAAGCAACATTGTTATTACAGTTAACCACCCTCTTTTTTTTCCATCCAGAAACACAAGTACATCGCACAGCATGGATGCAGGATGCAAGCAACAGAAGCTATTTCATGACAAGGTAATGATTTCTGTGAACTTAAGCGGGGTTAGCAAGTGAACAGAATGAAGCTATTCTAAATTCTCATAATTCAACTCAATACAATTTGTTTGAAAGGTTAAACAGGAAGCGAAGATGGACTTGGTATGTCACAAAATAAAGCGGCAAATAAAGCAAACATTTAGTTACTTTGTGTGTAAAACACAGCAGGGCTTTGTCACTAGCTAAAATACTGCTCAAGTCTAGCAGCCGTTCCGATTCATTCCTGCAGCGACCTCTGTGCTTTACCTATGAATTACTTTAAGAGCGCACAGCAAAGCTTAGCTGCTCAACAGGCAAATGCCTGCGTCCACTAATATGAAGAAAATCAGCCGTAATGAAAGTCAGAGAGCTGGATGCAAAAAAGCCTCTGCAATTATTACTTAATTGTCCTTCATGGGCCAATACTGGGAGTCTCATACTGTCCCCTTAAGGTTGATCCCTCCTTCAGCACTTTTTCTTAACTGGCTACTTAATTAGTCTTCCCTTCCTGGGCTTAATTGTAAATTTGTTTTGATTAATTAGCCTCAGAGCTGACTTGGCACTAACTGAAACACAGAAGTACTCAGTTTCTTCAACACAAAGGCTACTGCATCTTAGGGGCACCCCCTCTTTGTCAGCAATAAAATTTCAAGTTCAGATCACATTAGGAAAAAAAACCCTCTTCATAATTAACTTTAATTTCTTATAATTGCCCCCTCTATATTACAACACAGAAGTGATGATAACATAAAGAAAGGATAAAATTCAGTGAGTTCAGGCCTC
This sequence comes from Rynchops niger, assembly GCA_013400035.1. NCBI lineage: Eukaryota > Metazoa > Chordata > Aves > Charadriiformes > Laridae > Rynchops > Rynchops niger. The sequence goes on from VXBH01009152.1 coordinate 50,174, forward strand.
TTGTTCCGTGGATTATACATCATGTTCATTAGCTGAATCCTGCAGTTTTAGATAAGATGACTTAATGCTCTTAAACACAAATGATCACAGCACTACCAGAATCCCAAACCAAGAGCGCAGGTTACCAGCACAGACAACGGTGTTCTCGTGGCATTGACACTGGAAAGGTTTCCCTTGCCAACTGGAAGAGTCACATTCTGCTCTTCCAAAAGTTACTGAATTTCATTGAAAACCCTTTGCACAACCTAGACAAGCCAGTCTGCAACACCTTTGGACGTTACTATAGCTCTTCATTATATTTACACCCCTCATATCACTCCTGTCCTCTCCCTCTTTACAGGATGTTGATTCCAGAAGGCACACACACAGTGTTACCACGGATCTGCCATCTTCATAAATTCTCCAATTCTCATTTCAGCTACTGTTACTGAAAACACAGGAAAAGGCAACTTCAAACACCATGAAAAAAATGTCATTATTTTATTTAGCTTACTAGTTATTCAAACAATTTAATAAACTCCCTAAACAGTTGTCAACAGTATTGCAATTCTTCAGTTTTCAAATTCTAAAGTCCTTACCTATGGACCTGCAAAGAGAAGTTAAAAATCTTACTCGGGACATTAATATGTTTTTCTGTGAACGCTTCTAGATTTGCATCTCAACTGAACAGTCAGACTGAGAAAATAAATACTTACCCTAAATTAAGCTTTTCCAGGCAACCTGAGAAACATCCGGCTGCAAGATCTCTTCTCACTACATTTGTGAATGTCCTGGTTTGAGGTAAAACAGAACCAATTTTCTGATTTGTAATTTTACTTTTTAGCTGGGCCTCTTCTAATTGACTAACCTTTGAAATTAACAGCATGTTGTTCAGAAACTCTTCACTCTCAGAGTGATAAGACCTGATTATACCGAGGAACGGTATGCACAAGGCAATAAGCTTATACTTATTGCTATAACAGCCAAGGTCAGCTAACTTTGTTATTTGCCCCGTTAGAGGGTCGGAAGTGGAGAAGCATAGGGGAGTCCCACCTGCAGGGAGGAGCGGACGGGACAGGTGACCCAAAACTGACCAACAGGGTATTCCATCCCATCTGCATCACACTCAGTATAAAAGCTGAGGGATCAAAGGGGCAAAGGGGGCTCTGGCTCGCTTTTTCTTCAATGGCCGACGTCTGAGGAGGACCCTGTCTGTTCGTCTGCCTTCGATAATGATCCAAGCACTCCTGACGCTAGTTCCGGAATTCAGCTCCTGTCCATCGCTGACTCCAGTCTGGGACTTTCCCTGTGTCTGCTGGTGACACAACCATCATCCTGGGAGCTGGATACGGTTCTGTATATATTGTATACTTTTTTCTTTAATTTTTATTATTCTATTATTTTCTTATTTATTATTATTTTCATTAAAGTAGTTTAGTTCTTTTTCTAAACTCATAAATCTCCTTCTCTCTTCCTCTCCTCTCTGAAGAGGGGGAGGGGGGGAAGGGCTGTCTGTCGTTCTGACTGGCCAATCCGGCCAAAACCACAACAGATTTATTGGCACCCAACGTGGGGCCCAACTGTGGCACTGCCAGAGTTGATAGATGGTCTGAATAGTTTGAATTCCAGCTTACTCAGAGACTGATACCGACAGCTCACATCATGTCGTTGCTAAACAGATTATTGTACCGTCTCTTTGCAGGGATTACTTTAAAGTTAATTAAGGACAATGCTTAGCTTGCCTTATGGGTTATATCACTTGCTTGCTCTTTCTGTCTGTGTGCAGTTGTTCAAACGTGCTATTTTGCTGCTGTTTCTAATTGTGATACAGGCTGTGATTAAATGTGTAGCTTCTTTACCTTCATACCTTGGGCGTTACGTAATGGATTCTGTTACTACTTACACTAATTATACTTTGGATTTTACCATGGACATGTTCACTTCGCCTTTTACTTCTTATGCCAAATTGTCACCATCAGAGCCAGGAGATCGATCTCCTTTGGGTATCGTGAATGAGAGTTGCATTCCTAAAATCATGGTTTTGGTGTCGATTTTAATGAATGAGTTGCAGGGGTGGTTTCTCTTTAAATCTTGGTGCAGTAGGTGTAGTATGATACGCACTGACACTACTCGAACTCCTTCGGCACCAGTACAAGTTGCCCCGGTGACAAGAAGGAAAAAGAAGAGGTCAGTAAGTTCCTCCATCCCTTCTGATAAAGGCCAAGTAAAGCCAGATAGCAGGGGGGAGGACTCTTCTGATGAAGATCGAGGAAAGAGTTCTTTTAAAGACGATAGGGGAGAGGCTCCTGCGTCAGCCCAGGAGGAGGAATCAGATACAGAGGTGATCATTAAATCCTTCTCTATGAAGGATCTGCGAAATATGAGAAAGGATTTTACCCGGAATGATGGTGAAACACTTATCTCCTGGTTCCTCCGACGCTGGGATAATGGGGCTGATAGC
>VXBH01009157.1:0-15364 GCA_013400035.1 Rynchops niger
TGATTCTATGAATTGCAACATGTTGGTGTTTTTATGCACAATTTTTATGATTAAGTCCTTAATCTGATGTAAATCCGATAACTGCAGTGGAGCTACACTGATCCAAACCAGCTGTAAAGCTTTTGGTAGTTTCCATAAATTACAGCCTGGCTTCCAAGCACTCCTGATTTTAGTTTTATAAATGAAAGCCCGACCAGTGAGTTTTGGCTGTTCTGAAAGATGGTATCATAAACTCTTGTCACTCCCGAAACATCTTGCCGTGAGCAGAGAGGTGAAGTGTATTGACTGAAGTATATAGAGCAGTTTACAACACATTTATTGGAGATCTAGGATCTGCTCTTTCTTCCATTATGAAATAGATGTATTCATACATTTAGGTAGGTCCCTTCCAGCCTAAACCCATTCTATGATTTATGATTTACGCTATTCTATTCTATTCATTTATTTATTATATTTCTATTATATTGTTGTATTTATTATTTATTTATTTATTTATTATTATTTATTCTACAATTTTTGGAAACTCTTTTCATGATTTTTGCAAAGTGAAACAGGTTCAACAGGCAAAATTTACAGCTACTCAAGGGATAATATTCTGAGAGCTCTGTGGATTTCTTACAAGTGGGAAATACCTTGAAATGTAATGAAGGTATTATAGATTATGGCAGAAAGAAGCAGGGGTTTGTTGTTAAAGAAACTGGGTCGTCTGTGATCAGAGATAGAGATTTCATTAGAGAGAAGCATTTATGTATCTGAGTTGCTTTACAGACATTCCATTATGAACTTGCTGAAACAGTTGTAGAGAAAAGATATTAAAATATAAATGAATTGTAAATTATAGAGTAAAAAAAAAAAAGGAGAATGGAAGTAACTAAGGACATTTATATATTTTAAAAAACAATGGCACATTTTCATGTGCGTATTGGCAATATTTCATAAATATGCAAGTTCAATAACTATATAAGTAATAGGATGGATGAGCCTTAATTTATCCTAGCAGTAGTTCACATTTTCTGATCTTCAGCATGTTGGACCTAATTTTATAATCTTTTCCACACTAGTAAGCAATGACTTTAGCAAATAGTATTGTTGCTGGAGTCAAAAGGATGTACTCAATAAAAAGTTCCTTTGTAGGAACTCAAAAGCTCAAAAAATCGAGCCCTTTGGCTTGCACAGTGTGTGACTAGGGAGCGCTCTTCTCTTCCCTTTAAAGAACGTTGCAAGCTTTTACTAATTTGCCGGGAAACCACTGTTCAAAAACCTAATGCATGTAACAAGTAAACAAGGAAATGTTAAGAAAACAGAGAAATGTTTGTAGAACTGCCAAGTTATTTTAAGCTTTGGAAATGATCTCATAATATGGAAAAATAAAAAGGAACATAAATGACTTATTTAATAAAAGGTGAAAAAATACAGAAGTTGGACTGGTATAAATTTTCTTCCTCATAGAATTCCCAATCTTTATGATGAATGATTCAAAGGAAATTGTGCTTATCATTTAAAACCATCATCAATGATTAATTATCTGATTTTTTGAGATAATGTTGTTAGCAGTTTCTCTTTCTGGTGTATCAATATGTCTGACAATGGGTAACATAAACAGAGCAATACAAGAAATAACCCATTGTACATTTTTATTGTGTATGTCAGAGCACAACTTTTTTCTCCACTATCAGAGCATGAGATCAGCTTTAACTGCAATGTGTTTACCATCCAGCATTATGTCCAAACGAACCCCATCTTTTCTTCCTTCCAGCATTTGAAGGCATTTTCATCAGCTACCCTGGCAGCCAGATTACTCCTCTGTGTCCTATTCTCCCTACATCTATGGTGACTAATTAAACAGCAAATTAATACATATATTAATACATTATATGCCTTGGTTAATAGTGCATGAGGTCCTGTAATTCTTTTTTATATCTCTGTTCTTCTTCTTGGACTTATTTTTTATTCATCAGATCACTTATCAACTAAGATTATAAATTCTCATTTCATTGTTATCAGTAAAAAATTTATTTCATCTGGGTAATTTATCACTTAATAAAAGCAGGAGAATACTCATGAGAGTCAGTGAAAGAATCTCTTTTTCCTGAGAGTAGTATGTCAGACAATTTTGAATTTCCAAAAACATAAATGTCATCTGCTTCCTGGAAAAAAATCTTGAGGTGTTACAAATTTCGTCTTCAGCACACAGGCAAAGTCTGAACAAAATAGAAATGCTTTTGTCAAAGAGAAATGATTCCCAAAGTTAAAATGCAAAGTTTGAGAAGTACATGTTATTAATAAAACAATTATGCTTTTTAAAGCAAATGGTGAAATGATAGTTTAGAAATCACTTTTTTTTTTTTTTTTCCCCACAGCCTTTCTGGCTTCTGTTTTTCTCTTAATCTGGGTCCCAGTTTGTTTAGTATTTGACATCAAGCGTATTTCTAAATGAATTCTGAAAAATGACTTGGGAATTGTCAGATGATGGAAGATCAATCTCAGATGCCCTGAATAAATGGAAAAAAAGCTTGGGTTTGGTCCTTTCTGAAGTACAAGTATTGGCTGATAGAGCAGAATAACATAACCATATCAAGATGTTTCAGGTTAAATTTTCAAAGACATAAATGGTATCACATAAAATTATATTTTCCTTTTTAGGTAGGACAGCAAGTGAAAATTCACATTGACTTTTGTTCAATTATACATATGTCTTGGAAAAAATTCACCTAAAGTACTCAGCCTTTAAAAACCTGGAATTCAGTTGCTAAAAAGTCCATTTAGCAAACTCTACTGCCTTTTGTCAAAAAATGGGCTGAGAGTTTTACATGGCACATAAAGCTCTAATTTTACATTGAATAACTTGGTGAGTTTCCCAAAAAGTCACTAAGAGCCTGTGAATTTTCAGTAGTTCAATCCACAACGAGGTTACAAGGGACACAGTTTTGAAACTAATGCTCAGAATTATGTGTATATGTGTCATTCTTTGACAGAAATATTCCACGCTTATTTTGGATCTCTTATGACATATTGAGCACTACTTATATTTAGAATCAAATCCTTTGGGATCAACATGCGAATATAACAGGGTTGACGTAAAGGCACAAACTCTGGCCTTTTGCAACATGTCAGTTGGTAAGATCAGCTGATCAGTAAATTTTATCCAAGACACTTTCCTGACCATTTCAAAGCAACCTATTTTTGCGCTAACATTGTATACCAAAGAAGCTATTTTGGTGTGATTCATATCCTGGTGTTTATAAACACTGTGATAATTTCTGCACCAAATGATGTTGCCACTAAATATGGAAGAAATTAACAATATATGTTCTCAAATATCCTCGTATTAACACAGTCTATCATGAAATTCAATAACTGAGTGTTTACCATTCTAGCTGAGATGTGTCTTTTGTGCCTCTCTAGAAGTAACCCACCATCATTCAGTGCTGTTACTTTGTGCTGCTCTGTTGGCTTCATAGGCTTTGCGAGGCACTGGCTGTCCTAGCCACCCGAGTTCAATTTGTGCAGAATTTTGCCAGAGAGATCTTTTACATCAGTCAGACAGTATTCTTCTTCTCACTTTCATTCTGATCTCTTTCAATATAGTTGTCTAACAAACCTAGAGGTTTTTCCCCTAAGGCAAGTTATCAACTAATTGCTACTAACTTGAATTTTCTGATTTTCCTGATATTTTTTCAGTTTGGTTTTGGTTGTGGGGGTGGGTGGTTTTTTGATATTTTTTGGGGGGGTGGGCTTCTTTGTTTGTGGCTTTGTTTGTTCATTTGTTTGCTTGTTTGTTTTCTAACAAAACTGTAAACTCTCCAGTGTAAAGGTGGTGTCCCTCCAGATTCGTATAGCATGTAGTCCCGATCCTTTATGGTGTTTTGAATATTGCAGAATACAAATAAATGGTGATAATAAATAATAGTCTACTCGTTTGAGCACTGATTATCACTATTAAGGTGGAGTTAATAACAGTTTTGTGTGAGAGTTCATTCTGGGTGAAAAAAAAAACCCCTAACAATAAAAAGCACATCATCTCTTACTGCAGCCAAATATTTGTAAACTGAAGTTGCTGAGAGCCTAAGTGGTAACAGTCATCTTGCAAACAGATGGGGCAGTGCTGTGTTTGTGAACTTTTGCCCTAGGAAGCAAGAGGGTAAAGGAAAGGAGGGAGGAGAAAAGAAAATAGAAGAAATGCTCAGTAATTATTACTTATTGCACAGTATTACCTTGCAATTATTGTTTCATTCAGGCACCTCTGTATAATAAATCTCTAGGAATAGCCTCAGAATAATTCAGATACAGCAGGTAGGTGTTGTTTTGAAAATTGCCATTGGGTGTTTGTATAGCTGTTGGGTCAGTTCCTTTTCCTTAGCCACAGCAAACAGAGTGACAGAGTGGTATGCTAGGCTATTAATGATGTCATAGATCAAATTACGTTCTATAAACAGAAATTTACACCCTGTACTTTCAGCTGAACTGAAAAATCATTTCAAATTTGAAATAAAGAGTCTGCACTTTTGATCTCTTTAAATCTGCTTTGAAGTCTAAACCAATTAAATTCATAGGGTTTGTGAGGTTGTCTTAGTGTGGTCTAAAATTTAGATGAGAGAGTAATATATTTATGAACGATCAGTTTGCTGTGCAGTAATGTTAAGTCCTCCTCTACTTTAAAGAGTGAATTTAGTTGGAGAATATTTTCTTTGTTGATGTTCTAGAATTCCCTATACATCTTGGATGCCATTAATGCCGGTTGTTGGTATTCACTGTTAGTCTTTTTACGTCCTGGTTCATAACTGTCAATGCCACACTGTTTCATACACAGTGAAATCGTTACTGCTTTTGAATCTGGTTAGGTAGGAAATGTTTTCCACAGAGATTCATACATGAAATCTATCCGTGGTTTTGTTCATTATCTTATGCTTTCTGAAATATGCTTTATTATTTTCCAGCACCCTAACATGCTCATCCTATGTCTCTCAAACTCCACTGACACTACTCCTCCGACCATTACAAGTTGTCCACAGGCTATCACCAGGTGGGAATAACCTGAAATTAGTGACAACAGTGGAGGTGCTTCTATATGCAATGCCTTCTGTGTCCAATACAGAACTTGTCCGGTTCATGAGGAAGCTGGAAACACAGCCTTTTCATGGTTTAAAGTAATCATCAAAAGAAGTGCTATTTTAGGATAAGGCTTAACAAATTTGAATCTGGATACTGCCACCTCTCTCACAGCTCAGTTTCCAGTACTAAACTCAGTATATGTGTTTGTTTCCATGCACAGTTTGGTATCGGGTCCCCTATACCAAATAGCATGAATATTTGAGATTTAAAAGTAGTTTTCTGCCTAAAACTTTTGATCCTAGTGAGCCAACTCCTTCATGGATTATCACTTTATTAGTTTAGTGAAACTCTTGTTTACTAAGGAATAGTTTTTATAAAAGCTGTTGTTTTACCATTTGCTTGTGCCATAATCACTTGAGGGCATGGGTGACCAATGACCTCTAGTTGTCTTCACTGCAGTCTGATCACTGTGCTTGATGCTGTGGACAGGCTGCTGTAATGTTTGTATTTTCACTGATAAAGCTCTGCATTTACACAGTGAGGATTTCTGACATTTTAGGATGCAACAATGAAATACGCTGACCGATAATATGATCATGTGCTATTTCAACCACACACCTGCTTGGAAACCTATTGCTGTTCTTGCAGCCCCTCTGTGGAGTATTCTGCCTGCGTGGATACTCTCTTTAAGCATTTTGGCACAAAGGCGGAGCCTGGTCACACAGCTTAAACTACTTTAAACTTAGCTTTGTTGAACAAGTGACCAGACTTTAGAATAAAGTGACTGAGGCGTGCATAGAAAGGCTGCTACGCCTTTCTTCTGCTTCTTCCCACAGAGGACAGAGAGGGTCAAGAGGGTGGTAGATTTGATAAAGAAGATCTGTAAATCGTACCACTTCCACTTGTGAGTCTATCATCTCCAGTAAAGCAGAAGTTTGTAAACAACTTTTAGAGTGTACCCGTAAAGGATTGATAGCTTTTAAGCATTAGATTGATTATCCGTCTATTTGGGTAGCTAGGCACTCTAATATGCAGAAACAGAATGCTTTCTGGTCAGCAGAAACTTTGAGAAGGTTTTCAAGCTTGTAATTGATCTGACTTCAATGACCATTTTTAAAATGCAACCAAATGTTCTGAATTAAGGTCATCATAACATTAAAAAGGTAGTTACTATAAAAATGAAAAAAAGAAAGCTACTTCCTCTAGTTTGGTTTCTTGTAGAAGCCAAAGCATGACTACAAAGCTTCATTGACATGTGGGCAGAACATGAAAGAATTTTATTGAGGGTGGGAACTACTTCCAATAAAACATCAGGAATGGCTTTAACAGAACTTCTAAAAAGCTTTTTGCGCTGTTTGGAGTTTGTGTATTCTCTTTGATTTCAGGTATATTAAAAAGTCCTACAAACATATTCAGCACTAGTTAGCCTTATATTCTACACATACCATCATTTAACCTACTTTTTAAATTCTGTAGGAATAGTCTTACGCTTATTTCATTGTGAGTTTCAGATGGAAGTTGTAGGGTTTTGGGGTTGGTAATTATATGTACGTGTATTTTAAACCTATTTAATGAAAACGTAATTTATTACATGTCAAACCTGAGCAGGATTTCACTTTAGGGAGGAAAATAAAAACAAAGGTTAAGGTTGAAGGTGCTGTTAATATCTTTGACAGTGGTTTGCTGTAAATGGTTCTACCTCTTTGAATATAGAAATCTGTATCCTACAAGAAATTCATAATGTTTTTAGTTGGCTTGTACATATTGTTTAGGAGTAAAGTAATGACGTAGGTTTTCTTAGCCAGAATAATACTGCACAGATTGTGACCAGACAGGATGACTGGGTTATTCAAGCTCTCTTTCTCATTTATTTTAGAAAATTAGTTTGGCTGCTTATCAGGAACTGACTTCAGTAAGGAAGCACAGCAATTCAGTTATCAAAAACTCCTTTTTCTAACTCTTCCAACAATATGCATATGAATGCAGCATAAGAAAAACATCAATTGCAGCTTCTTGTCTTCAATAACTCATTGTGTTACATGCAGCGTGATTCAACCTAGAGGGTTTATCTGTCATGGGGGTGGCAGGGGAAAGAATGAAAAATTCCAAGAACACCTAAAATATATAATTCCATTACAGGCAGTGATAATATTTCCAGGCAAAGTAGCTCAGTCATCTGTTTGGAGGAAATTCCTCCAGCCTCTGGGTCTTGTACCCTTTGTTCCTGATTGTCTTGAGACAAGTAATCAGAAAATCTTTAGCTTGGGGATCATATTGCCCCCAGGGCAGCTGTTGCTTTTTATCAAAATATTGAATTTGGATTGCTGAAATTGCAATGTGTCCTCTGAAGATTGCTGTTAATAAATTTTAAGGAACTGAAATAATGATAAAAATTGGAGAATGTTCAGAGCAATTCACAGTCACTGTTCAAAGCTCACACTCTCTTGCTGTCAGTGAGAGGGAAAACAGTCACATAAGAGTAAATTCAGAAAAACACGACAGGCAGCAGAAGGTTCTTTCGTAAGAGGAAATCTAGCTTGGAGAATGCTTCTGATGTCTGTGGATAATTTTTTTCCAGTTTTTGCTTTCTTTACTTCATATACATAAATTCACAAAAAATAATTATCCGTACTATGGGTTGGAAAAAAACAGTGTCAAATTAATCTGTATTTTCATTTTGGTAGACCAGTCATCTTCACTCCACTTTCTGTATTACCATGCATGGCTTCAACATAAAACTACTTAACCTCTGTGAATAGTGCGACAGGTAAGCTCATCATATATTGATGGATTTGGAAAGAACTAATTTTTTTAATGTCCGTTTAAAACATAGGGACCATATGGGGTATTTTGTGACTAAGAATACATAGCCTCTCCAATGTGTTTTTCATGTGTGGTCAGCAAGATTTGCTAAGTACTCCGATACCCTTTCTGAGGGTAACATGAAGCAAAGCGTAAGCAAAGCCCAGCACTCCTGAGTCCATGGTTGGGTATGTATCATTTTGGGGAGAAATACAGAGAAACAATATGGTTCTTTGTTGTAGGAGAAAGCAAAAAACATCCAAAGGACCTTGTTGTATGAAAAGACTCAAAATAATTAAAGAAATATGTAAGAAAGGGAAGATTTTAACTTCTTTTAAAAACAATATGAGATAGCTATGTCAGATATTCTGTACTAATTTAAAGAAACCAGCAACATACAAAATTGTGTCCTTTTGGAGTCTCTGTTGCAGCAGGCTGCAATTTTACTACTTCTCAGCACATCAGCTATGTTGCTGAACACAAGGCAAATAAAATTGTATAGGGATTTAGTTAGAAACCTAAAAGAGGAAATAGGAGATCATCACAGAGGCTCAGAACAACACTGGAAAGAAACAGGAATGTCAGCCTATAGCTAAATGATAATATGTGATTTATGATGCTGGATATAATATCTTGGGAAAGAGGTGAATGCGCAAAGACTTACAAGTAGGTCAAAGTAAGCGTCCTGCCTGCCTCAGCTGACAGAGTATCGATTCCTTTGGAAGGGTGCCTTCATGGAGACGTTTCTGCCTAACCTAGCTGCATGAATCAGCAATCTGACACTGCTGCTTTGCAATCGGATGAGAGCTGGACCGAGGTCTTAGTGTCTAGTCTCAGTAGTTATGTTACTGGGACAACAAGTGTAAACTTCAGCTGTTTGGAGACCTTTCCAAGAAGAATAAGAATACTGGCACACTCCTGCTATAACTGGCACACTCCTCCTATAAGCAAAACTGGAGTTTTGCAGCCTGTGCATCACAGACACTAACAAAGCTTAATGCTATTGTGATCAGATAAAGAAAAATATTTGTAATCTAATTGGGTTGGGCTGGGAAAAAAAGTCTGGAATGATGGAAGGGACACATTTTTTGAAACTGTCTGAAAGGAAAAATTTCTATTGCAAAAATTATCCTGGCAATTTCTTCTCCTTTCCAAGAGTAGACAGATGAGTGTTTTAGATACAAAAGCATGATTTGCAAATTGAATATAAACATGAAATGATTTAAGGCTTTGAGTGTTCTGGCTAAAAGGACAAAACCCAAAGCATCTGTTTGCCTTGAGTGATATCAAAAAACACAAAACAAACCCACAGTTGTCATATTTTGCCTACAATATGAATGCTATATTCAAAGTATTTTGATAAAATCTCAAACTATTGCTTAAGGTGAGAAACTCCAGAATGTGATTATAGATAAGACAGTTTGCTATTAGGGTGTAATTATATATGTTAACCGTTATCATACTTATCAGATAAATTGGAGGAGATATTTGTTTAAAGCCATTGAGGAGGTATGTATCTTCCTTAATACCAGAAATTAGATACAATTAAGTAACCTGCTTAATTGCAAGGCTGTGTGCTGCATAATGCTAAAACACATGATAAAACTATGAGACAGGCATTAGCCGGTTTTCAGCTGAAATGGGAGAGGATACCCACTGGAAGTGGATTAACCGACACAGTAGATCTGCCTTGTTATATCCAGTGCGTAAATGGAAAAGTATGGAAAAACTGATAATATGGTTTTGCCACTGAGAGGCCAGTGTTTGGGGGGGGACACTCAACTTTGTGAGGACAGCTGGGGCTGGAGCCGTGGGTAGTAACATAAGGCATAATTCGTTAGAGTTCTTAGTACACTGCTGTTACAGGCGCATCGTAAAGCTTAAATACTGTGTTTGGAGGGAGTTAAGAAAAACAAACCTATCCAAAGCCTTTAAAAAATGGCTCTAGAACCCGAAGAAAACAACTGGTGGGAAAGTAGCAGTTTGCATTTAGAGCAGATCTGAACCAGAGATAGGACTGTGTTATTTATAAGACAGACCTGCGCTGCAATCAGGGATTTAAAATCAGGGATCTGCACCAGCAATTAAAGTGTCTGTGATGAGAATAGCTTTAATCTACTTTTAGTCTGAAATGACATTAGACGTTGACAAAAGGAAAATGTCACAGAAAAAATAAACCCAAGTTATGTTGGCTGCAATGACAAAAGACCAGAGAGAAGGAAATATGGGAAATTGTAGCATTTCAGAATTTTGCTTTTTGTGCTCTGTATTTTTTGATGAAAGTTCTGTATTTTGATTTTTCATTCTGCATTTTATCATAGCCTCTTAAAAATAATAACCTTCTCTCCTGGCAAAATAATTTTTTGGTGAATAACTTCAGTTTGTTTAAAAGTAAACAATTCTTTCCTTCACTATGTTCTAGATATTTGGAAACTGTCATACAGTAAATAACTTTAAAAAAAAATAATTAAACAGATCATTTTCTTAGAGGGCAGTTTAGTTACTGTGTTTCTTCCGGAGTGATGGAAATGGAGTTTAATCTGTAACATTTGTTTTACTGCCATTCGATTTAGAACCTGATCTTTCCTGTACTAACAAACCACCTCTGATGGAGACCCCAGCAGCAAAATGAATAAAAAGCGGCAATTCTGCAACTTGTTCCATATGAAGAGCACTGATTTCCACCAAAGAGTGCAGGTCTAGCATATTTCTGTCAGACTTCTTATATGACAAATTGCTCTCATTTGGATGTAGCCTGGCAAACGATAAAGCATCATACTACCAGCAGCTTGTACAGGTAAGGCACCCTTGAAAATTTCAATAAATTTGATTGCTTAGAGCTTTTTACCAATTGAAAGCTTGTTGTTTAACACATTCAGTTGCTGTTATAGAAAATCGCATTGAATCAGTATGACCTAAATTGAGAAAAGAATGGGTTTGTTTCTTTGTCTCCAAGTAGGCTGCCTCTTGGGTGAAGATTCTGATGTCAGATATACGGAAATATATTGAGTTCAGAAGAGTTACAGAGGAATAAAGCCAAAGTTACTGGGGAATTGGCTCCAGTGTGTAGCCTGCTTTAATACTGTTGCAAACAGTGGTTGCAATTTCTGTGCATTTGTAAAATACACATACACCCACACACAACATTTTTAGTGATACAGTGTTTGAAGACTTACTTAAATATAAACTTTCTGCAACAATTTTTTGGGTCTTTCAATAAAACACAGATACCTTTACTTTTTTTTTATTTTTTGTCTCAAAAAAATGATAAAGTAGTACAGTACATTTTAACTATCATAACTATTTGTTGAATGGTGGGCCATAGCAGATATTGAGTCATGTGGCAACTGTACAAGAACAATAATTTTTAGCACGAAATCATTAAACAAAGATTCTTCACGGACCTAATGTAGGGGATGCTGATTTGCAGATCCAAAATACGCCCTGGAGTCTTGGAGAGCCTTATGTTTTTCTTCCCCATTAGCTACTGCTGGAATGACTGTGCTTGGAAATTTGCCAGAGTAGATATTCCAGAAAAAATATTTATGGTTAAAATGTTTTGTTCCAACATGAATAAAGCAAATTGAGAATAAAACCACACAACCCTCTTTTATTCTGGAGGAACAGTGTCCACAAGGGGAGTTCTGGAATAACTAGTCTGGAACGTATATTGCGGTAAACTACCAGTGTATGAAGGACTTGCTGATGGGTACTGTAGTGTTTGGTTTTTTTTTTTTTTAATCTTTTTTTAAAAAGATATTAGATCTTGAAAAGAACATCTTGGCTCTGAGAACAGAGCCAAGATAGACTCAAAGGAGGCAACAAAACTAAATAAACTAAATATTTAAACAACAGGGGACTAGAATATGTTTGGCCCTGTTCAAATTCTCATGAGAGTTGGAAGTACCAAGGAGCCCTTCTCTTGCAGATTTTCCTACGTGGCTCAGAGGAAAGGATAAGAGGATAATGCAGCGCCAGACAGCGTCCACTAAAAAGGATACCTGAACTAGTTTACTGTCAAGATGGCTGGGTGGTCACAGACCTTCACCGAACTGACAGGTAAAAGCGGATCTTGTCGTAAGTGCTTAGCTCTGAAAGTTCAGGTCCTGCCTACAGCTTTCTGGAGCTCTAGTAGGACAGGTGCACCTCTGTTGCAGGCTTCAGTGGGTCTGAGCCTCACATCTTCTTGTGATTGCAGACTTCAGAGGCAATTAAACTAATCTGCAGATGAATTGACTTTGAATCTCAAAGCAAAGTGGAATAATTTTAATGACACGTAGTTGGAGGGCGTATAATATGGTAAATTCCCTATCACACGGCCATGCTTAAGTACTTGCAGATGATGAAAGACGCCTGCAAAAATAAAAAGAGGTCAAAGCAATTGGGGAGAAGCAAGATCTTTTTCGCTGAATTGTGCTTTCTGTCATCACTGAAATGAGAACATGCTGCTCCCATTTGTTAGTGAGGGGATCTCCAGTTCTCAATTTTTAAACAGCTCTTTACACTGAAAGGCAATACTATACATCAGAAAAAGTCTGTTTGGCCTTTCTATGCATTCAAAACATACTGGATCATATTTCATGCATCTTTAGTATAGGCCTTGAGCTGCGTTGTTTGAAAAATAGAGTATGAAGATGATGATATATATACATTATGATACTGCCAGGATTGTCCTTTAAATTTAAACATCACTCTTATGCAATGAAGTGTGGTCTTGGACCCGTAATTATCAAACAACAGTGCATTATCTGGACTGTTCAATCACACCGGGTCCAGAAAAGGAGATTCACTACAGAATCTTGAAGATGATTGCAATGAGGCAGCAGTGATAAAAATGCTCTAATTTTATCAACAGTGGAACACATTTTTGCCAAGTACCCCCCTGTTCTTTAGAGTTGCACCCTGAAGCCAGATGTACATATAGTGATGTTAACAGATCACATCTTTCAGGTCATTGTGGGCCTGGAAACATCATACAGTAGGCCTGGAAAATATGATAATTTGGGTGTTAGAGTTTTCTGAAAGCACTGTTAATTTGTTTTTTCATTGTGTATTTTAATGTACTTCAGAACATATTCTCTTCCTTTGTGGTAACCCACAATTAAGTAAACCTCAATTATTTGCGACTAGAAGAAAACTGATTCTTTAAGTGCCACACAGCCTGTCCATCAGTACGCACAGACAACTATCATGCCCTTGATTAGAGGACACACCTCTATTGTCAGTTTTAAACTCTGATGTTTTTCTTGCGTGTAGGTGATGATAATAAACTTTGACAGGCTACTTCAAACAAATGCTTTGAAAGAAATGTATAGGACCAGAAACAAAGATAGTGCAGAACCTATAGGAAAGTTGTGATTAACACAGAGGCTGCAGGGTCAGCTAGTCAAATGCAATCAAGCACATTAGTTGAAATCTATGGTCTTATAGTGGTTGTTAAGAAGTTTGTGAATGGAACATGCCCAACATGTGTTCCATGGGTAGACTGCATAGATGCTGCTGATTTGTGAATGTGACGGCAGTACTAATTCAAGGGTTAGGTGGAAGCAAGCAGGGCAAATATGATTTGTTTTTTATTTAATGATGCACATCCACATTTATTTAATCCAAACCCGTGCTAGTTCTGTACAATTTAGTTAGTTACGGTTCAGAGTGAACCATTGCTAAACTAGCCATTTGCATTACATTCATATATTGTTGTTTTCAGCTGCAACCAAAGGACCCATTATAAAAAAAAAAATAAAGTATTTTCAACCTTTAAAAAGATTGTGCTCTCCTCTAGAGAGTTAGATTGGTCTAGACATCTTATTTAAACTGCTTTGCTTAAGTCTTTCTTATCTAGTCTAGAAACAGGAGATAGTGTTTAAACTCTACAGTAAATACCTTCAACTGTAAATACTGCTTTAACAGAATAGGAATGATTTCTTTATCTTGGCACCCACTGTAGGGAAATGGACTGGATGGCTAAAGAGTTCATCATGTAGAATCACTGTAGCTAGAGCCAGATGATATTATATTGTGAATAAAAGAACAAGCCAGGGGAGTTCAAGGAAGGAAAAGAAAAAGGAGAAGAATGTGTAAAGTTGCTACCCTATCCTTTTTCTTAAGCATATGGGTCGTGACCACTGGTGCTGATGGAAGAAGCCTCAGGCTCCCTTTCAACTTTTCCCCTCATCAGCACGTGTGCGTGCCTGGAGAGGAAGTGGAGAATGGCTGTAAATAGAGGGACAGGCAATTTTTCTTTATTCTAAACTACGATTCTTTTGCAGTGATAGAAGGCAGAATCTTTCTGGAGCTCTTTGGGTCTCTTGTGGACCAACAGTCCATATCTGTACAAGTATCTCTTTTTTTTTTTTAATTTTTTTTTTTAATCACCGCTTTATAGGCTTTGCATGCTAATATTGTAATACTGTCAGTGTATTTGCAGTATGGCCGGTGGCCTGCAGAGTGCTTGTACTGTCTATGCACATTTAGTAATTTTATGCTTTATTTATTTTATGCTCCGGCTAGATGAGAAATATGATGAATTATTAAATTTGGCTTTCAACTTGCATGTAGAAACTGATGGGGATTCCTTCTCCCTTCAGTTGTTTCAACAGCATTAAAAAGGCATAAATGGGGAGTGATTGAGGGGAAGGCCAGAGATTCCACGGCACAGCGAGGAGAGTACAGCCAGAAAACCAGCTCAGTGCATTCTTCCTTGCAGGAAGGCACAATGCCAGTTATCCCCCAGTGCCAGAACAACTTTACTGAGGAAATGGGCGTGAGTGAAAGACTCTCTGAGGCTTCACTTCCTTCACCACTGTGCCAAGTGTACCTCAACTGAAACGGAAAGTCAGTGAGTGCTAGTGACTGGCCTGCTGCGTTTCTCATGTGGTCCCAGCACATCTGGCGCTGTTGGGAAAAAGATGCTAGGCTGGAGCAGTATTACCTCCAGTCCCAAAGACCTTGGGAGATAGCTGGCGGAAGGGACAGTATCTTGCAGGGATGTGGATACCTGCTGGGTGCTGGTCTTTGGTGAATACCAAGAAATTCACTTTGGTGAATACTAAAAGAAATACTAAGAAATGTAAAGGATTTTATTTGGAAAAAGAAAAAAATCACATCAATGCCAGTGAAGTACTGAGGTCTGAGGTGATGGGAAAGAGAGCAAGATATAAAACTCAAAATATTTTGCTCAAACTTACATAAAAAGTCTATTTTTCCACTTTAAGAGCTCTTACTTCTAAAAAAACACATTACATGACTTTAAAAAAAAAATCTTTTTCCATTTTATAATGAAATAACATAACTGTAGGTAGCTGTTATTGTCTGCAACAAAAACACATCTCAATAATTCTGGTGCTAACAAGTTTCCATTTTTGCTTTCAATATTTTTCTTATTTCTGTGAAAGCTTCCTGATTCAGCTTTCTTCATTAAGAATTTCTTCTATTTCAATTATAGATCATTCTAATCAGCTTTTTAATTACAGCTGGGGCAGGCTAATTACAGCACTTCTGACTGTTATAA
>VXBH01009157.1:15413-55254 GCA_013400035.1 Rynchops niger
AGGTGATTAGCTTTAAATGATAAAGAAAAATAGCTACTGCCATTTTACACTGACAAAAAAAGAGGAGAAAACTTGCTTTAACCAGGCAGCACCAGGGAACCCAGCATCCGTGTTCACCTCTTTCCTTTGTGGCATTTTTTTGGTTTGCTAATGATTGAGCAACCTGAATTTCCAGAAAAGCCTGATCGTCTTAAATCAGAAATTAACAGTAATATGTAACCACTTTTTTCAGAAAACATGCTTTAGAGGCTTTGATTTTTCTGTATCACTATTCTGTTAAATTCACATAGGCCGATGTATTAAGCTTTATGTGTTAGTGCTAATCAGAAGATATTTTCCCATTGTAACAGTTTTAATTTAGAAAGCAGTGAGTTTCATTGAGAGGAAGAAAACTTTGAAATAGTCATTAGGAACGGTAGTTGCAACTATCTTTACAACTTAGTGTGTGCATTTTTGTTTTGAGAAGTGATAAAACTGATTTTAATCTAAAACCCAATCATACGTGTCATTTGTCTTGAATGAAGAATGAACTCCATGTGAATGAATCTAAATTCTTCATTTAGGCAGTATGTTGTAAAAGTTATTAAAAATATAAAACTGTGGGATGACAGATAATAACTCTAAGTATAACCAGGGTTCTGTCAGCTCTGAACATCCAGTCAGGCTCTTGTTACAGTTTAGAGACGCACTTCTGAAAAAGAGAATGATTGCAGTCTATAAGAATGAAGTGACAGGAAAAAAGCTTTTGCTTTGGTTGTTGATTATTATTTATAGGTGTAATGGATGTAAAAATAGACCTCACTCAGGCTTTTCTGTGTGATGTAAAAAAGGTTAATTGATTTTTTCCTAAGTTCTTTTTTACATCCAGACCTGTGTTTGCTTATGCTGTTAAATGCATTTTGTGTGTTACTGATATTTCCATAGAAGTAAGAATTATCCTGCTATTCCTAAAGGTTTCCTAAACTCGACACTCGTTCCTTCTGGCCTGGTATAATAGCTGGCATTGTAGCTCTACATCATCGCTGCAGTAGCCTGCAGCAGTCACGTGCCTGTTGGCACATCCACCTGCTGTCCCCTGTCCTCCACTTGCCTCTTTGAGTTTCAAGTATGGGTTTGAACACAAATCGTTGCCCCACACAAAATGTGATATGATGTAGAGTTTTGCATTTAGTTTCAGCTTGTCCTTTCCCAAAAGATTAATAGCAACTCCCAATGAATATAGAGAGCCTACGCTGTCGTCCAGTGCTAGCTACAAAGAAGCTTACTCATGTTCACTAGGGTTTTAATTCTAGTTCTGTTACTTTAATTCTGTTTATTTACCTTCAACGTGCAGTAAATCAGTACGAAAAATTAGCATTAACAATGGGAATTACTCACTCTGGTACGTATTTGGTCCACTAGTTCAAAGTGAATTTTGTATTTTCTTTGCACATATTTTTTCTAGAATCAGATAGCCATAAAAGCTAAAACTTTGGATTAGAACTTTTACTTCAATGGTGACTGCCATAGACCATGCAAGATATTCTAGTAGAGCACTGGGAATAGTTTTCAAGTGAAGCAATTTTCATATCTTGCAGAGAGAGGAATGTTTATCGTAATTGAATAGTATTCTGTGGGAATAGGTGATGTGAAATTGGTTGGATTGTGTTCGGGGTTTTTTTTTTTTTTGGTTTGTTTTAATTTCTACTGTATTTGTTGGCATGTCTAAATACTACAGGGCTACTTGTGCTGTAAGAGCATTTCCTCTTTTAAAATTATGTATAAAATGTAAGAATTGCTGTTTACTCTTACTACAGAGGTTATGTCTCATTTTTCTTTCAAGAGCAAAATCCTATGTTCATATGCTTTGAGGCATATATGACTCGAATTGCAAATGCTACTGCACGTATCATTTGTGTTACTTTTCTACTGCTGGGCAGAAGGACAAAATATTGTGGGTGGTAACATTTGGATTTGGGGGATTGGCTTGACTTTTTCTCTATAGTTACTTATGTAAAAGTATAAAATGATTGTTGCATGTAACAGTTTGAACTCTGTATATGCAGATACAGAGCATCTGTATCACAGTGCAGCAGTAAGTTGTATTAGTTGGTTTTGGTAGAAAACAGTAAGCTGTATTCTTAGCTGGTGTTAACAGACATAAATTAGACTTAGTAGAGTCTGTATCAATTTCCACTGACTGACACTTGGTCCCAGGAACTAGAGATCAACAAACTAACCTGGAATTACAGGCTCCTACTCAAAAGTGAGGATGGGAGTTGGGAGATTGTGCGTTTGTTGATTGTACATTACCACACTTTAAATATGGGTGTCAAACACAGTAGTATTAAGACCCACTATTAAGATCTCTGTGTATTCAAATATTGCTTGGCTTAATTAGACAGTCTTATTTTCTTTTTTTTCTTGAGTACATTTCTTTAGCTCAGGATTGCTTAAATACTTTAGCTGGAATGAGATTTCCGAGTGAAGTTGTTTTAAATCCCCAAGGACAATGATTCCTTCCCCTTCCTTCTCCACCCTCAACCACTACCACACATCCTTTCCTGACATCTAACCTCAAAAGGATTGTATCTCACTTGAAGCAAACAGTGGCACAGTTTTTATTCTTTCTTTTTTAAAAAAAAAAAAAAAAAAGGTTTTAAAAAATTCTGTTCTTTAGCTTGCCAAGAAATAAACAGAGCTAGGCTAAACAATTGAGTCTGACACAACCTTCCCTAATTGAGTTTCCATATTATTTGAGCTTTTATTTTTTAAAGTCAGTCACCATTCTCTGATTTCTACATATCTTCCCTTCAAAATCGTGAAGTGACCCTTGCTCTGCTGTCTTATAGAGTGGTTATAGCTCCACGTACAATGAGAATATATTATCCTTTCTATTATTTTCTTTGTCTCCTAAAACCACCACTCCATTAATCCCTTAAAATCTGTAGTCTTTGTTTTTTTTTTAAAAATGGTAATAACCCATTTATTTATTCTTGAGTACTTATTCACCCTCATACTTCCATTTTCCCCAAAAGTAAATATTGAAAAAAAGTAGCTTTTTTATTTTTTTTCCCCCAGAGCTGCCAAGTAGCTGAGGTCCTCCATAGTTCTGTGTCCTGAGCACAGCTTTAATCCATCAATTGGACACAGGCTATATCCAAAAAAATAGATGCCTAAATTTCATGCGTCATTACTGTAGGTAGAAGCACACTTTACCCTGTCAGCTTATGAAACTTAAGACCTGCAACAGTGTAGGGAGACCCGAGTTGGCCCAATGTAACTACAATTATACTGCTTCCTCCCTAAAGCTGCTACACCCATACTACGCCCGTGCTGAGGTGCAAGTTGTGCGAGAGCAAACTCAAGTTGTAGATTAAGTAGGCACGTACTTTGGCATTTCCGCTATCTATGTTAGAGTGCTTTGATCATTGGCTGATACCATTGAAAAGTTTAGCAATTGCATGCTGGTAGGCATCTCTCAAAAGTCAGATAGGCTTGAGTATTCAAAGGTCAGACTCAATTCTACAGATTTAAAACATACCTGTCATTCATAGCTTTTGTGCAGACTCCATCAGTTCTGTTGGGGGGGGAGGGGGGGGCAGAGGAAATCTCACTCATTTTTTCTATTGCTTTGTTTCTTGCTGGTCTTACAGAATAAACCAGGTATTTCACAGATCTCTTTGGCTGAACACCATGTTGAGAGCAACTCCACCTAGACTGATGGAATGAAGAAGATAGATAGATTTACTTTATTCTCTACTCTGCTGCCAGTTCATGATGGAACAGCAGAATTGGCTTCTAAACATAAGTAAGTATTTGTAACTTTTTACTAAAGGGCAGATTCAGGAGACAAAGAAATTAGGAATATGAAGCTTTTGAGTAAATAATTTTAAGTGCAGCCATCTTACATCGTCATCTATACAAGCTTCCTCCAGAAATGCAACACTCTACTATGCATTAAAAATGTAAGTATTAAATAAACAAACAAGCACTTAAAAACTGAGTAGTTGTTAGCAACTTTATGTCATTAATTTCTCCCCAGGTTAATATTTAACTAACACACAGTTAAGACATCTCTGAAAGCCTACTTTAGATCAGCTTTGCTATTTCTGTATTATAGCACAAGATACCTGAATAAATGTAGGAATATTTTATTGATCACAAACATGATACTTCTTTCAGCAATTGAAATGCATGATGATTCTTATGAACAAAGTGAAAATAAAGCACAACCAAAAAATAACTTCACATTTTTTCCATTTCGTTCTTAGTGTAAGCAATAAATACAATGCTATAGCTTCTATTAATCTTATTTACATGGTACAATACTTGAACATTGCATGGTTTCCAGACCAAATGTTTCATGACATGAAAAGGAGTACGTGTTGCAGCATTTCTACAGCCAAATACTCTAGTAGATCGTCACAATGAAAAAATACATAGCATAAATGGTAACATTAAACAAACAAAAAAATAACTGAGGGGACCCTGCAATGGAACGTTTTATTAACTGAAGACAGTAGCATTAAAAATAGACATTCCCTCTCATAGGATACTAATATGCTGGTATTAGAGATACCAAATATAACTATTTCTGTAGCCCCTGTAGATTAATACAGTATATCCTCAGTAAATAACAAAAAAAATAATAACAGACGACTGTTTGCATGTTCAAAGGAATCTCACAGCCCCACCAAAACAGAGTTTACTTCCATCCCAAAGAATACAGATGACTACAACATTCTGTAAAGTAGAAAATAAGCCATGAGAAATCAGCATAAGGATTTGATTTTAATTTATTTTGACCAAAAAACCCACCACTTTTTAAGAAGCAGACCCTTCTCTTGGTTGTGTAGGAACTGAAAAAGGTGAGGTAGGAAGACAAAATAGGGAATTTACATTTTCCGATGCAAAATAGGAAATAGGTTAGTTAACCTTATGAGGAGGGGGTAATGTAGCTCTTCTATGTCATGTAACCCTCCACAGTCACAAGCATTTTCTTGTACATCCAGCTGGATGTGAGTTGCTTTTCCAAAGTGAAGACAAATGTGCTCCTAGAAGCATGGTGTGATTGTCCACCTAGAAATAAGAAGACTTCTGTGGAAAAACAATCTTCCCTCCTAAATTACCATTACGGGTTTCTCTAACAGAGGACAGGGAGCAAATAGCAACTAGTACTTTACACTAAATGATAAAAAATTCTAGACTATTAAATTTGAACTGCCTAGCTGAGAAGGAAGCTTAACTCAAAATCTAATATTGTATCACACTCTAAACCTCACATATGTTTTAGTTATAACAATCCACCCGGTACCATTGAAATAACTGTCTGATAATATGCCATAAAGGACTTCAAAGCACTTTTAAATGGACAGATGTCTGCCTGGGCTTTGCTTCTCAGCTGGTACCATTTGATTCTAAAAATAGAACTCAAGACAGATTTATACCAGTTGATGATCTGGTCCCCAAATGTAAAGCTGCTATACCAGAGCAGGGATTTTCTGCATCACTAATGTTTTCAGAACATCGCACAGATTTTAAGTAACACTACACAGATCAGCAAGCAGAGTTGTACGTAACCTCTAATCATGTTGTAGCAGATACTGTTACTGTATTCTTACAACTTAAGAGATGGTGATGTCTGATTGCCAGATTTCACACTATTCTGAAGTACAGGATCCAACCAATTCTCAAATCATTTGCATCAGTCAACCAGACAGCCTCGCAAAAGGACAAAAAACTTATTTGTGCATCCTAGCTGAGATTCTATATTAAGAAACTAGATCATTAATAAAACACATTCTAAATTCATACTCCAGACATAAGAACTGTAAAAAACTATGGAAAGGTGCAAATGGCGTGAACTTACCACATCATCCTCATGTTTTCCTTCTAAATATAAAGCATTTAAAGCCTGATGAAGTCACAAACCAATAAACACTGTGACAGCAAACTAACTAGATGCTAATGAAGCTTACGGAAACGCTATTGACAAAAATGTATAAATGTTAAAATCAAGTTGTTCATATACAAAATGAAGTCTTTAAAACTGAAAGTGAAGTGGTCTCAGAAAGAACTATCTTATTTTTTTGACTGGCTTACATGCACCAAATGTACGTTAATTAACTTTGTTTTGGTTTTTCCCCAGTTGAAGTAGGCTTATCTTCAAAATAAACCACTAAAACCTTTAAGAAAAAGGTGATTTTTACAGAAGATTTTTCTAGATTCACCTTATATCATATCATGCCCTCATTCTTGAGCATTTTTGTCATTTCACTTAAAACCCCTACTATTCCTTTAAAGCATAAAGATTTACAAGAACAGAGATTGCTATAAAGACACATTTTCTCAAGACCTTCCTGACAATTTCCTCATTTTATTCTTTATTTCACCAAAGAAACAACTTACAAAGTAAAGTTCTAAGCTAGTTAACTGAGTTGGAGATTCAGCATCAAGCATTCCAAAATGATATTAAAATTCTCAATTCATAATATTTTGAACCTTTATAAGACAAACTTTATACTGGATTTTCCAAATAATGGCAATTACTAACCTTAGTTTGCTTGATTAGTCTGAATCTCATACACTGGCTTGAAAGGTAATACGTCACTGGCACTGCATTTAGTCTTGCATGCTTTTCTCATACCAAAAAAAGCCACAAAATTAATCAAAACTTTGCCCCAAGAACGAAGGAACAAATTATCAAGCAAAGTCAGGGAAGTACTTAAAAATAAAACGAAACAACAACATGACTACAACAAATTCTGTACATGATCTTTTTCCTAGTTGACTAAATTCCGTTAGCACACAGTGAAGTTCCGTCAGCTTCAATTATGTATTAGTGTCTGGAAGGATTTACAGTTATTGAGGTTACTACTTTTCTTTCTGGCAATAAGGCCTCATTGATCTTGTCTGTGTTAAACCAATAAGAATCTCCCAGAAGACTGAGGAGGAGGAGACTCTCCTGTATATGCAAAAACAGTTTAAATAAAATTGCTCAAAGCTTGCTGTAAAATCTAACATTGCAGTACAGAAGTAAGGAGAGTCTCAGACTCTAGAATCAAACCATCAATCTCTGAGTCTGTTATCCCAGACTACCTGTTAGGCTTTTTTGACAGTCAAATGCTGGACACAAAGTTAACCTGGACAATCTATTGTTATTATTGCACCTACTTTAACCATTTTCCTTTGTTCTATTTTAGGTTGAATTAAGACAATACAATATGGTATTTACACTCTAAGATTCTATAGGCAAATGAAGTGGCTTTAACACAACAGTCTTATACAAACTTCCAAGAAAATAAGAAATCCTTCATTGATTCCCTTTGTACAAAAAATTGCCAACTTTGTCTACACAGTAGAAACTGAAGAGGCAAAGTTTGTATCCTTATATAAATGCACATACATATATAGATATATATATGTACATACGTCCATACTATATAGATACACAGAAACACAAACATATGTATATATGCATATATATATACATATGTATGAAAAACGTGTTGATTTAGTTTGCATCATTCAAGAGAAAAACATATCCCAAGTTAGGTAAAATCTTCTGGCCGTGAAGTCATTGAATCAAACTTGGAGTTCGTGAGCTACAAGGGTAAGCACGCTGGCATACACTGAGCCTTCGGCAGTCAACCATATAGCTTTTCAGTTTTTAAAACAACACTCTCCATGTCATGGTAGCCCTTCCCATTTAAATGTTCACTGGTGCAGTCGTGATTGTAGCTGTAGCCTTGAACATCGCTGATTGATGAGACAGTGTAGGAAGCGGTGCGCATAGCATCCGAGTGGCTGAAGCTGTGCTCAAATTGGATTTTGTACTGATTCCAGTGTCTTCTCAAAACAGCTTGGACCTATGCCAGAAAAAAAAAAAAAAAAGGCAGGCACATAAAACATTGGGAAAGATAGCCCTGAACTTCGTTCTTTGATGAATGCGTGCCATAATAAATGTGTCTAGGCAAATTAGGTAGTAAGGCTCAATAATCCTGGAAAACGGGGGTACCTACATGTGATCTGTCAAATGAGATGTTCTGAAAGATTTACAATTTAAGAAGGCATTATTTGTTGACAAATTTGGTGTGAAATAATTAGATTTTACAACTGTAGCGTACTAGCTGCTCAGGAAAAGCACGTCTTACAGGAGGAGGAGCAGCAACATAATTTTCTGCTTTCTCCCCTGTGGACTGAAGTCCAGCGTGGACAGGTCAGATGTACAGGTGAAAAAGGTCACCCTCATAGTCAAAAGGCCACATCCGCAGCAGCTGTAAATTCTTAAAGTCTCAACAAACCATGATTAACATTTGCTATAGTTCTGCCACAAGAAAGCCTTTAATTTCTCACCATACCTTAATCAAATGAATAGGACAATTTCCCGAACTCTGTATTTCTACCAGGGTTAAAAATAAAGCTGATAAAATAGCCAAAGGCCCCACCCTGTTTACATGTCTCCACTGAAAGGATGCTATGTTTATCTTAGCTTTCCTCTCCTACAATATGGTTAAACACCTGTGGATGTTGGATTAATGAAGTGTCACATTCATAAAATTCACATGGAATTAGTTTTTCAGTGAAGATGCCAAATGAGGAATGCTAAGAATGGTAATAGCTATTGTTGTTGCTTTTTTAAGAGAATTTTTTTTAATGTTAAAAAACCTGCCCACAGATCATGAATATTTGATTTCCTTTTCAGCTGAACTTTGTACACAAAATATTCTCACGATGACTGGCAAGGCATTGACTTTCAAGAAATGCTGGGGGGGACACTGACACTCACATTTATCCAGCTTTGCACCCCAGATCACAGGCCTCATTCAAAAGCATGACTTTCATTTCACTTTGTTACATACAAAAGAACACTGAACAGTGATTCCCCCAGTTAAATATTGAGATTTTGGGTACATATTTTTAGGATTTTCCATATGTCTTCAGGGTTTCTTTTGTGTTTGCTTTTCCCTAATACAATGGCTGCTTTTGACTAATTCTACTCTGGCTTTAATTATGAAAAATAAAAATAAATAGAAGAAGAGAGATGCAATTTTTAGACTTCCTGCAGTCTGGTATCAGAATCTTCTGTTAAAGGAGGACTTCATATTTCTCAAAATCCTTACAAAGAAAATGTAAAAGGGTAAAGGAAGAAGTATCAACTGAGTAGCATAAGAAATTAGTATCTTAGAGCAAAGGAGATGCTCTTTTGCTGTTCATAAAACTATCCTAATCCACTTAAAACATCTAAACACAAATCTACAAACACTGAAGAGAAATCAAGTGTCTTAATACTTCTGCTTCTATTGCTCTTCATATCAGAAGTCTGTATTTCTTCTGAGTCTAAATGGAGAGTTCTTGTTTCATCACAGGAGCTTTTGATTAATTAATTGCATTGCAAGCAATATATAGCCTTAGATTTTCACACAGGTTGAATTCATTTCCTGTAATCCCTCACAAAGCCAAGAGAAGAGGCATATGCAGAATTCCATCTCTTCTGAGAAGGAAGCTTGGAATTTATTTCTAAATCATATAAATCAATCTGTGCATATCACTAAGTTATATTCCATTTGTTCTCCCTTCCATGGTCAATTACCTTAACAATATTGGTGTTTTATTGTAGACACATGCTCAAAAAATTAGATATTGACCAATTTTCACTTTGGACATGACAGACAACAGGCAAGAGATGGGAAAACATCAGCATCTGCAACTAAATGGCTTAACCAAGGTCAAAGAAGTCTATCTGCAGAGCTGGGAAATAAACTAGAATTGCCAAGTTGCAAAGAAGCCTTACGCTCCGGTCCTCTCTCACATTTCCTCCTGGTTGCTTCAGTAACACTTGTTTGTTCATCTTATTTTCAGTTGTTAATATATTCTGTAAACCAGTCCTAAAGTATATCAGTCCCCATAGCTCAAGAGAACCATCAGTATTGCTCCAAGACAAGCACATTTGGGCTACTTCTAGGGAGAAAACAGTCTGCTTAGCATGCTCTCTGGCCAGTGACAGATGGCTATGAATAGTGTTTCCTGTACAGGCAAACACCGTTTCCTCCGTGCCCTCCCCACTGCCTATCATGCTCTCTTGGCATTTCTAAGTAAGCCACGTATTTCTGGCATTCTTCCCAAAGCCTCTCTGTTACTGCTGAATTGGTATTTCACCTCTGTCCTACTACATGTCTATTCTTGTAGGGTTTTACATCCCCTCATTTATTATTACTGTCTTTCAGTCGTCTCTAAACCATCCAATCAATCATTTATAGAAGATGGGGAAAAAATAAACCCAAGACAACTAATTTTACCACTAATTATACGCTGTTTCACAATACGCATGTCTATCCATGAAGTGAAAATAGAACTCTTTCCCCAGCTTTGAGCAGTAGCACAGAGCTGTAAATTCAGTTCAGGAGGGGCAGCACTTCGTTACTTTGCTATAAGAAAGGAAATTAAGCAATGCATTTAATTAAAGAAAGTAATGTAATAAATATAACTGTATTTCTCAGTCATTAACAGAGATGCCAGTTCCAGCTGGAATATTCTTGCTTTCTCACCTTACTAGTTAGTAATGGCTCTTTTTGATGAGTCTTCACTAAGGGCTCCTTCCAATCAGCTCTTTAACAAACTAGTCACTTTATGTTCAGCATACCACAGATTAAACAGCTCAATTAGCCAATGAGGAGGAAAAAAACAACCAACCAAACAACACAACCTCGCTTATTAATAAAGGGATTGTATACTCCTGCAGACCTGAGACTACGATCTTTACTGCAACATTTCTATAGACAAGTGGAAGGAAAGAAAAAAACCCCAGTCCCACAAACCTCACATGGATAATGTAGCTCATTATTTTCACCTGTTATTAACAGCTCAATAGGAATCTTTATACTGATTTATCAGAGATCTGGGACAAGCTCCTCCTCTGATTGCAGCCTGTGTCACCCGAGAGGCTGCTCTAGGCCAACTCAAACTGGAAAACCTGATGAGGTAGTCAAGAAGCATCTTACTGTGTGGGGTGCTGGGACACAAGCATGTGAGTGTCCGTAGGGAAGCCTTGCCAGAGAAGATAAAGATGAAGGGCTTGAATGTGTGCCCTCGTCTGTAGGAGGTTTGTGACAAACAGCTGCAGTGCACGTTAGA
This sequence comes from Rynchops niger, assembly GCA_013400035.1. Lineage (NCBI taxonomy): Eukaryota > Metazoa > Chordata > Aves > Charadriiformes > Laridae > Rynchops > Rynchops niger. Next base: position 26,529 of record VXBH01009157.1, read on the forward strand.
ACTGGCTTTGACAGACCATGCCTGGTTGCGCTGCTCAAGAAGTTTGGAGATGTTCTTTGGATACAGTCAACGGGACATACCAGCTATTTTTCTTACATTTTTTAGTTTCTTTTCACTAGAGCTCTCTGCGAGCAGACCACTTTTATTCACTTTTTAGCCAGAGGTGGCCTGCAAGCCATCACTTGAACAGGGTTTGGCTCCTGATATTTGGTATAGAAAACATTAAAAGATACAGTAGCAGTTGGGAAATTCTAGATTTACAGAGAAAGAAATCAGTGCTTTTAGCATTTTTAATTGCTAATACCCCACTGGAAAATCTTTGCCCCTTTGTCACTCAAAGTGTTGATTCCAACATCAGTATTCACCTTTAAACCATAGACTTACTGCAGACAAGCGTTAACACCACTCTCTGATGCCTTTCATTTTGTACAGTCTCTAATGAGGTGTTGCTATGACAGGTGATGATAAAGAAGCATCTTGTACACAACAGCTAAGCCGCAGTTGCAGGCTTTGTTCAGGCATTGTTGTGACAGCAAGAGAATATAATGGCAACAGAATACACGTGTGCTTGCAGGCTCACATGCCACAAGCAGAATCTGTTAGTAGACAACGGAAACATTTTTTTCTCTAACTATACTTACATTCTCTCCATGGATTTCCTTACTGATAACGGTTGTTCATAAAGCACTATATCCCTTCTTGAACAAGGTGTAAAATTAAAAAGAAAAGTGAATAGTGCTCACAAACCCAAAACTGTTTTAAAAAGCATAAATTTCCACCGTACAGAGAGCAAATACAGACAAGTATGTTTAACTGACAAAGTTAAGGGTCTAAAAATTAAATGCCTACATCAATAAATGTTAAAAAGGCTAAATCTCCCTTTTAACATTATCCTGCTGACGGATGTTCAAAACGCAATTCATCTGTTACCATTTGTAGGAGTTGTGGGAGAGCTCATCTTTTACCACTGATCAGCCCATGGTGAATTTAGAATACTCAATTAGAAGGATGACTCAAGTTTGCGTTTCTTACATAGCGAAAGAGAGTGCGTAAACATATGAGTCTGTAACAATGGAATAGTTACAGACACAATTCTTACTGCTTATATAATATTTTAAAATTAGGGTTTCAACTTGCTTAAGTAATAAAGTAGCCTTAGAAGATCCACAAGGAAGAAAAAGGCAGAACTGAGCAGCGGACAATGTTGTTTCATAGAAACTGCAGAGGTTTCAAGGGGTTTTTCCCCTCCGTTTTGCACTAGGGCAAAAGAAATTCTCCATTTGATTTTTTCCAAATATCTGTTTTTAGAAGGCCTTTTGAACTATAAAATTTAGAAGGGAAAGAGTGTGTGAAAGATCAATGCTGAAAGTGGGCAGGAGATCAAATCAGATCCAGAACGCATAATGAGGTATTCTGCTTTGAATCAAATATATAAGCGGGGACTTGAACCTGCATCACCTTTAAAACCAGATCAAAACCACTGCCCTGTGCCCACTGAACTGAGAGAAAGCCTCTTTTCATATTTTCTGCCTTCATGGCAAGTATTAGCCAAATATTTACCCGTATTTACTATTAATTTAGTACTTTTTATATATACACACACATACCTATGTGTATATATAATATATGTATATATAATATATATACACACATATTATATATATATATTATATATATTAAAATAGTAATAATTCCTGTAAGTAAATACTACTGTCCGGTAACATTATATAAAGCAGACTGATACAATTTTATAACATCTGATAAAAGAAAGAGTTCAGTCACAAGAAAACACCTGGTTACTCCCACACATCTGCTTACAGTCATATACTGCAACTGCACTATATGTAGAACAAACAAAAAACCAGATGTGTAGGAATAAGCGTAGGATGTAATTTTTCCTCTGCCAAAAGTGTTGGAAAAGCACCAGTTAGTGTTTTGGTGGGGTGTTTTTGTTCATTTCTTGTGTTTTCAGGGGAGTGGTGGGGAGGGGGGGGATGTTTCCAAGCAAGAGCTATATTAACAATTTTTTCTATTTTTTTTTTAGCCTTTCTACCCTTTGATCTCAGACACTGTAAGGGTACTCTCCAGCACAGCTTGTGCACCAGAGTTTCTAGGTGGAAGTCACTGTGTGCACTCCAGAGTTACTGGACCTTGATCTAGTCAAGATAACAGCAAGGCTTGTTAGCTTCAACAGAGTGGGTACTACATATTACTGAAATACTGAAATCTTCTAACTTAAGAATAAAGTTTATTCTTGGAACTGATTGATGATGCTTTCATAAAAGTGCAATTGTTATTTAACACAAATTTCTGACCCAAGCACGGTAAGCTATTAAGTTCTGATTTTTGGAATGACGTTTTTCAGCTGTACTAAAACAGTTTCCCAGTTTTCCAGATTTCAGGCTAAAATTTTCCCAAAGAGCTGTCATAACGCAAGAGTAGCCCAGCACAGCAACATGAATCCAATATGCTCTATTCCTGCTGCAGAAAAACCAAATACAGTGATTCTCCAGGATAACAGATGCTATACAGCTTCTAATGTAGACCAATATACCTTCTGGATGTTGAACTGCATTTTACTTTTATATGATACTTATTGAGAATTTATATCAAAGTGACATGTGACAATTCGTTATAGAACCCAGAGACATGTATATTGCTCAGCACAAATGAGTCAGTCCTAAAGAACTTACTGATGCCACAAATGATGGCACAGTCTCTCCCAAGCTCTGCTCTTTGTGGCCAGATTTATTTTCTTTTAATTGCTTTTTACCTGATAAATTTAGATTTAGAAAACTTTAAAAAAATTATTTTAAAATTACCATCTCTTTAATTGCTGAAACAAAACAAAAATATATAAAATAGGACAAGTATTACAAATACATTAAAAAACTGTTACTCTACCTCTCCATTAAAGAAGCAGAAAATTGTAGCCACCAGTAGACCCTGTAAAATAAAATGATTCTGCTTTATTTCACATGCATATGGATTTTTCCAGGTTTGACATAATTAGAGGTTCCTGATAAAATTCAGGTATAGATAGCAAAAAAAATGTAGTACAAATCTAAACTTGTTTCGCTTTTTGGTGGGGTTTTTTTGGTTTTGTTTGTTTGTTTGTTTTTTCATTTTAAATTTTAATTTTTTTTTAAAATGAATTACTAAAAATTATTGGGCCAGCTATCTACTGTGATGTTTCTTTCCTCTAATAAATGAAAATTCAGCATGATGACAAAGACAAAGTCATTTATAAGAATATTGCATGAAGGTCTTGAAGAATTAAAATAACTCAATCATTTCTCTTTTATTTGCTTCACACGCCAGCTGCTATCTAGCTCGAGTGAGGAAAAAGTGCTTAATGCTTCCTACCTGGTAGTGCATAAGGATGTGCATCACATAGTCATACACTTCCTCAGCAATCCGGCCTTCTGGTCGCCATGGAAACAGAACAAATTCAATGCCAAGTAGTGGAACAAGAATGAGGGTAGCTCTGACTGCTTTCATGTACAGGTTGGATTCTGCCTTGTGGGTGTCTTTCAGCTTCGTTATGAGAACACGAACAATATTGAGCAGGAAGAAAAGATTCACCTGTCAGAAAAGAAAATTACGCTGCAGATAGTCTGAAAAATAATCCCACATGCTGTTTTGTGATACTAAAAACCAGAAACTCAAGAAAACTCATACTAGATGGATAGTGTTGTGATTGTACAATGAACATGAGTTAACTCTTTGAAAACACCTTTAAGTAACCAACAGTGGGCTCTAACATATGCTCTCCACATCCACTCTTCTAACTTATTAAGCAAGTCTCCATCCAGACAACTGTTGCTCTTCTAGTGTTAACAATCCATGCACCTTTCTCTCTGCTATCACGATAACAGTACACAGATGAATGATTACTTTTTTTTAAAATGATGATGTCTTTTTAGGTTTGTCAACAAAGAGGATGACACTCTTCAATCTTTGTATTTAAATACGGATCTTCAAAAAGCTACTTTTCTGTTTTTCAAATATTAATTTGACAAATGTATAGAGAAGAAAAAAATAGAGGTGTATGTCTGTTCATTCGGTTTCATAAAAAAAAATAATCCCAAACTGAAATAGGAGCTATGCTCACATCTTTCAACAGGTGAGCTCTCATTGTAAGCAACCACAAAACTAATATACGCGCGCACACACACATATATACCCAACAGCCTAAGGATGTGAGTAACCAGAGCAACAGCAACGTTAAGGATGATTACACCATATTTTCATCTATGCAATAATGGCAGCCCTTTATAGAAACTAGAGCTAGAAGAGACCTTGAGAGTTCAGCCAGTCCCATCGCCTTGCCCAAGGCGATACAACGCTGCTTAGGAGATCCACTACGGAAGGGAGAGACATAGACTCTAGTCCTGTCTCTTCCTCCAGATGATCGTCCGTCCTTGTCAACAACTATCTAGACACAAAAAGGGGGAGCAGGGGAAAAAGCCGGCAGAGAGAGAGACGTACAACTGTCCTGGTTTGGGGTGGAGCAGAGACAACTCCGTTCAGTGAGAGGCTGGTGCTCTCACTTGTTGCCGTGGCAACTGGGGTCAGCTGACTGGGTGGGTTACCCCAAGGAGGGGTCACACCTGTGGGGAGGAGGGGACAGGTCAGGTGACCCAAACTGACCAACTGCCTGCTCAGTGCAAAAGTCGAGGGATGGAAGGGGTTGGGTTGGCTCTTCTTCTTTGGCTCCTTTCCAATGGATCTTTTCTTCAATGACTGATGTCTGAGGAGGACCCCGTCAGCTCATCTGCCCGTTGATCCCAGTCAGTGTGTTCCAGTTCCCATTTGTCCCTGAGTCCAGTCTGGACCTTCCCCAGTGCCTGACAGTGACATCTCCTTGGGAGCTTGATAACGGTTTTGCGTATATTTGTATCTATTGTATCTATTTCATTGTTTCCCTTTTGTTTTATTATTAATATTTCGTTAAAGTAGTTCAGGTTTCTTCTAAACTCATAGCTCTCTCTATCTCTCTTCTTCCTCTGCTTGAAGCGAGAGGTGGGGGAGAGCACTGTTGTCTTGTCATTGGCCAACCTGTCCCAAACCATGACAATAACCAAGTTCTAAAAAGACTAGGAGCTCCTGGTCTAGGGAGAGGCCTCTGCCTTACTGTAGGACAAGCGCAAAGAGGGAAGCCATTTCAGACCATGTGTGTCACCATGTCCTTCACAACCCTGGCAGAATTCTTTCATGTCAGTTAAGGTTTTTCACGATAAACAGCTGCATATTGTTATAGCAACGAGGCCCTTGACAGATATGTGATGTTATTTATATTCTACTTGCATGCTATTTAAATCATTTTAACAGGAAATAGTTTTACATAGGAAGCATGAATCTCTCCTGGAAGTCTCCAGCTACCTTTAAGCTTTGTTTAAGCAACCAAGGTCTTTGGATTCTTTCTCAAGGGATTTATTTAGATTTTATGCAGCCCACAATCCTCATCCAACTTCCTATAGTACACGCAGACAATAACTCCTTCCTCCATTTCTAAATTTAATCCTTCTCAAATCTACTAGTTCAACATGTCTCAAACACAGAATTTTCAGCCCTCTCGTGTTTTGGTAGCATGGCCAGCTCCTATAATACTGTCTTTGAATGCTAACTGAAGATAGGAGTTGCAGCACCCAGGGGTAAAATGCCACCTGGCAAACATGCTGAAATGCACAGAATTTTTCTAATTGTTCCACTTACCCACCAAAACCAAAGCAGCACAAAAATAAGCATACAAAGAGTTTGCAAATAGGTATTAGGTCAAACGTAAAAGGTGAATGAGGCAAAGCAGAGAAGGGAGAACAGTATGAGTGTCAGTAAAAGTATGCAGTGCCAATTTTTGATGCGTATCTCTTCTGTCACAAACACAGTGAGATCGGGATGAACGGAATTCTTAAAAGTGATAAAGACAGGTCTTGACTTTAGCAGGGTAGTGAGTAGATTTTTACATTTAAGCAAAAGTAGACCAGTGGAACTACTTGCACATATATTATCATCAAATTGACTGTGATGGTTTTTAAAGCCTCAAAGGAGTGACACTGTGCTAGCTGCAGTATGAACACATAGTAAAATACCGGCAGCTCCAGGGGGACCTGAAAGTAAACCAGGCAAATGAACAAAACTGCAAACAAAGGCAGAGAAGGCAATCATAGATAAAAAGAAATGTTGGCACCTATACTGGGAACTTAAGAGAATTTAGGTTCTGCCTTAAGAGTGCTGTGAACTTAGCTAAGCTTCTAAGTCAATAGGTGCTGCAGTTGTTGAATTAGACTCTCCTCCAGTCCCTGATATTTCTTCTTCATTCCATGTTAAGTTTTTGCTAAGCAGTATGGTAATCCTTATGATCATGTAGATTTAAATTCAGATTAAATTCCTCCTGACGATGATAAAAATAGACCATTCTCAGCTCAAGAAACTCAGATGTTCTTAGATACTACCTGATAGCCATTGCATGGCTTTTAACCTAGTTATGCAGCTTCGGATCTTAGCCTGCTTGAGCCTGGCTTCCTTGGGTAGAACACCTACACGTGCCCATGAAGACAAGTTTTATACCTGGCCTGTGGACATTCCCAAGGCTGGGTATATGAATGCTAAGCATTCAACTTCAAAACTCCTAAGTCTTGTACTAAGTCCAGCTTAAAGTCACTGAATAGGTCAGTGACAAAGCTAGGAGCTCCTGAACTTCCTTCACCGAGTACAATTCTTCTGCTAAAAGAATTTGCATCTATAACAGGCTGTCAGTCTAAGACACTAATACATAACATTATTATAGGGCACAATAAACACCCCTGTATTATTTACATAAATAATGGCATGCCTAAATCCAAATCTGCTCTTTTAGTGGCACCGATACAAACCAAATCACTGGTGCACTGGCACATCTGAAATCTACACTGAAATCGCTACTGCTTTCCCTAAAGTTCAAACCCATTGCTTTTTTTCTGCCTCCTCCATTTTGATCAATATTTGTCTAGTATAAAAACTAACATCCCACTCTACTGTTTCATTCCCACACTATTTCTTTAATTGTTGTTGCTTAGGCAAACAGTTGTAATTAAATGGTCAACTGAAGACAATTCCAACCAAAAAGCAACCTATGTCTGCTCCCATTTCCTGCTTCTTTGGCAGGGATCTGACCACAGTTATGTAATAACAGGGGCCATAAAAGCAGCATTCTTGTTCACTTTATGTAACTGTAGGATTTTCAGCGATGTACAAGAGTTAAATTCCCATTGGCTTCTGCCAATTCTCCCTGGCACTCACTTGACAGTCCTCTTCAAGTTCTTTGAGATCTTTCTCCTGCAAGTAGAAACAGTGTCTTCTCCCTTGTTATCTAATTTGCAGTTGAATATTGTTGCTTAAATGTCTACTAAAGCAGGTCATGCTTAGTAAAGTGTGAAAATTGTATCTGGCAAGCAAGCTGCTTAAGCAAATGAGGGCTCTGTTCACAGAGCCTAAACACATGCATTTCATCTAATGTCTTTATCCCTGGCTTAAACTGACATAGTACATTTTTTTTGTTCCCAGAAAGGAAAGCAACTCCTTTAAGGTATTTTCACATCACAGGCAAGATGTGTAGCTGGGTTTAATCTTTGTTATTCCTACATGGTTTTCAAATAAATGTATTGATTGTACTGAGGCAAGAAAGATGCAAGAGAAACCCCTTCAGTCAGCTCGTGAAAAATGTATGAATAGCAAAGGTAAACATATTTGTAAATTGCAAAGAGAATGGACGCAGATTCTGCCCAAACCAATCCCATAGAGGCGATTATTATGCCTCCGATAAAATCAGAGGACATTCTTTGTGTTGCCTTGAGTGGGAAGAAGACTTGACAGTTTGTGACTGAACCAGTAGAACTGAAACCAGTAGAGTCTTGCCATTGTTTTCAGTGTGACTTCGTGGAGGCCACTGCTGGGAGGGAGAAAATGATCTTCCATCCTAAAATTAGGTCACTTAATGGAAGATGGTACAGTCCCATAATTTTTACAAAAATTTTTCCGTTGTTATTTAAGCAAGCTCTGACTTAATATAAATTATATCTCAGCTTTAAAGAGCTTTACCTAAGTGATATATCTGTGAAGAGAGACCTCAACAAAGGAAGTAGCAACAAGGCAACACAGAACAGCATACAGTTTCTGGGTGAAATACAGCACCACTGAAATAAACAACAACAACAAAAAATCCTATCCCTTTCTGTGAAAACAGGATTTCACCTTCTGTGTAAATTAGAAAGCAGAAGAATTGCAAGGATTTAGAACGGTTTTAAGTTTACAGATTAGAGCAGTAGTTGAAGTGCTTTACATGAACATACATGGCAGACCTGACTAACACGACAAGGGATTGTCAGTAATAATTCACACCCCAAGGGCTATGGATCTCAATAATCTCCCAGGGATGGCCTCTGGCTTCCCGTGCAGAGGACCTCAGGTGTGTCATGGTATCAACACAATCTTCAAAAAGTTCACCAGCTAGTTTCGCTGTGAATGAAAATGGGAGTCACAGAGACCATTATGCAGTGGTCTTCAGAGAGATTTCTGTATCACAGAATTCCCTCTGCAAATATTCATTAACAATTTAACAGAAGAAGTAGTTCATGTAGATCAGAAACTGAAATTATTTCCAAAAAGTTACTTAATGTTTTCATTGTTAACAAATTTCCTTGCATGAACTGAAAAGCCGTAAGAAAAGCCAGCAGACACATATACAGTACCTTTGCTAGATCAGCTTGAAGTTTGTGTTACAATCAAAGAGATGACTAATATATACAGCAAGCAGCTAATTCAGGCCACATACAGAACGCCTCTACACTGCAGCATTCTCTGCATTATGCATTCATAGATATTAATTATGTATATAGTTGTGTAGATACATATTAGTATTTTCTCTTATTGTGCATCTGTTTCTATTGAGCCTGAATGACTGAATTTCATAGGTTAAATTCAGTCCTAGAATAACTGAAGTACAACGCTGATTTTTATGCAGTGGAGTCTTGAGCGAGTTACCTAGAATTTGGTGTCTTCAGTAGCAAACATTCATGTAATAGAGCTGGCATTAACTTGGAGTGTCAGACAGAACACTGCGCTCTAAGAGTTCATGAGGACTAATGAAGCAGAGTTGCAATACGCCGGTGGCCAAAGAACACATTGCTAGATTGGTATCAGAACGGAGGTGGTCACAGATACTTGCAGAACTGTTTCCCACCGGTTCTTTCCCAAGGGCCTGCTCTAGTGTCTCTCTATCCTGTATTCCCACCCACAGTCAGTCCTGACGTTTGAGAGTCCTCTTTCTGGACCTCAGTGAGGTCCAGCCTGGTCGCTGTTTGGCCACATTAGCACAGTGTCACAATGATGCTAGTAGTAGAGTCAACCTGGCAAACGGCCAGGGCAGCTAAAGGAACGATTTGAACGTGGCCCTCCAGTACTCCCAGTAGTATTTAGTCCTCCGTTGTCACTAGCATTTAAGTGGGATGATAATCAACACTGCAGAACTTGAGTTTCTCAAAGGACCAGGGGTATAGCTCCCTAATAAGGCCAAGACTTGTGTATCTTGTGTGTCTAAGGCACCTACTGGGTTAAGTGAGAGTCCTGCAAATGACAGTAACACCTAAATGTTAGCTTTAGGCTCTTACCAGCTTTGTAAGCCCATGAAGAACAGAGAGAAAACAAATAAGAAAACCAAATGATTATCTGGAAAATGCCTACCAACAGAGCAGCACAAATAGGGCCATGGATGATGTACAGCAGATGAGTATCAGAGCTGATCCAACAACTAGAGAAAACAAACAGGGAAAGAAAAAAACATTTGCCATCTTATTATCTGTTGTATTCTTATTTTTCCCTTAAAGAAAACATAACAATTTTGCACAGCAAGTTGAGATGCTACTTACTTGTCATTATAATATAAAGTTCTAGCAACAGCATGTATGCAGGCAGGGATAAGTGGAAAACCTGTGAAGGAAAAACAATGTTTTCTTCATATATAAGCCTGGCAAGTAACGAAGTAAACTTGCATCTCTTGCAAGAATCTTTTGTATTTTCACATTACCCAAATTATAAACCTGCAGCGCAAATAAAGTAACAGGGACCAATTGCATTTCTATTTTCTCAGATTTCTTTCTGAGGGGTGTATGAAACCTTATTCCTACTGTCTTACCAGGAAATTCATACCAACGCACAGAAAGCAAAGGCAAATCAAATTCTAACTTTTTAGAATGCAATGATCAATCTTCATTAACACAGGTGTTTTTCAGACTGCAATCTGCAGTAATGCTAAATAGGTAAATGGTATTAAAGAGGTGACTGTACGTATGACCATAGCTTTAACAGTATGATTATCGGTGTTGATTATGTCTTCACTGATACTTGTCTAGGTATTCAGAAAACAAGGTCAGCTGCAAAAAAAATTTGAAAACAGACTCTGGAAATCAGGTTGAATTCAAAATTTAAAAAGAATACACAAATTAGTTCTCTGGGGTCCTTGACACCGTGGTGGCACCTAATTTTCAAAAACTGCTGAGCATCTATGATCTTTTAACCACATCTCAGCCGTGTCTGTAGTGGGACAGCCAGCGACCCAGGTACCGAGTCACATTATAGCTGAATGTGCCAACACACTGAAGCTGAGGAGAAAGCTCTCGCTTGCACTGTGTGCATAAGCTGTTGTGAATTATCTGAAGTGACCAGGATTGGCTTGTTAGTTTTGATACTGATATTACTTGAGATCTTCAGCTACACATACTATTCTGTATTTGCTTAGCGAACAATACAGGTCAAATGGAACTGCTGGAAAAATAAATCCTTGGCCATCTCTAACTTAGTTCTGACCCTCCACCCTAGACATGGTGAGACTTCTCTGAAAACAAACATTCATTCCTGAATAAACATCTTCGAGGTGAGGAACAATGAATAATTACTTCTTAATGTCCTTTTTTATAATAGCAGACTATTTTCTCTCTACAAAGGAGGAGTCCCTTCCTGACTCCAGAAACACACAATCTCTCTTTCAGCAAAGATAGAGGTACATACAACTTCCTACATTAACATTTCTAAGCCTGTTAAAACACTACAGACAAAGAAGAGGGGTGTGTCATCGTTGTTCAAAGCCACCAGCTCAGCGAAGCAAAGGGACAGATGTTCAAATTCGCATGAAAAGGAGTGAGAGACTGCATTAGCCTAAAAATACACAATGTGAAATTGCATACCCCAGCCGAGAAGGTAATACCACATCAAGTGCTGTTTCTCGGCAAAAACAGCCACCACAATGAGAGTATGCAGGTAAATGCCTTCGCACAGCATCCAAAAGTAATTGCAACCCATTAGGTACAGGTAGATGAACTGTGATACTTTGCAGCTAACCTGTGGAAAAAAGCAGAGTACAATATAAATTTTTAATTGTCAAAAATCTCAAAGCTTTAGTTGCAAAATGGAAAAAATACTGCTTGAGTCAAATGTTAATGTTTATTTTGATTTTCATTACAATTAAATATATATTTTTTTTAAGAGAAGTTTCACGGAATTACAATTCCATGCTTTACGGTGACAAAGAAGTTGGTAACCAAATCTGTATGTTTGTTATTCAAACATGAGGGCCTCAGGATCCTCAAGCATGATGGCAGAAAGCTGTAATGGTATTTTCCCTTATCTCAAACATTGCCACATTTGACCCTTACAATCTATAGGGAATCTTTAAATTATCTGACTGTAAGCACACAAGAAAATTTACTTTCATGAGGGTAATCCCCTCTCAATTTTACCAATCACAACAAACAACCACTCCAGAGAATGATTTATGTTTTTAAAATGCTTACAATACTTCCAATTTTAACCTAGTCATAACTGCACTCAGGGCCAGCTGAGAACCTGCATAGTAGGTTCTGGAAGGAAGCTCGCTTGTTGGCATGTATTTGTATTTCCCTTCATTCAAAAGATATTCTTCACCTGAAGTGTTATACTGTAACTTATTGTGAGGACTAAAATGTGAGGTTGTGAAAAAGGAGCAATAGTTACCTTGCAGATTCGGACATGGTAGATTCTTTTTGTTTTTTCCCCCTTCCAAAATTGCCATGTGTTTGAACTATTTCTGGCACTTAGCTTAAACCAAAAATCGATATTGTGTTACTGTGTTCTGCTACGTAAGTCATTTGATGATGATTATTAGCAGCTATCTCAAGCCAATTTTCCAGCATTTTCATGAGCTTTTACAGGGGAAAGATAATTTCTCTTTTTACTTGATTCAGCTCCTGGAGTTTTGCCCTAGCTTTCACAGAATTTAAATTTATCTTCCAGGTCTAAAAAAAAATAAAGCCATAGTTTGGGATTTGTTTGTTTATGTATTTAATTTTCAGGCTCTGCTGCTGCTACAACTCCTAGCCTTTTTGGGAGAGGCTACCGATTCAAACTTACCCCAGCGTTATCAGGAAATGGGAGAGAGAGAAATCAAACCTAAATAGGCAGCTTTTTTACTTTGCTTTTTACTTTTGGAATACAATGGTCAGCTTTATTTCCCTTCACAAAAAAATTAATTCTTCTCATTTCAAATTAAGATGGTAAAATTAAAGCCCCAGGAAAATAGCTAACACCCAAAATATACTCCAAAGGGGTTTTTTTCTGCCTTTCCTCGGTGAATTCAACTGTCATAAACTCACTGACATCATCTAGAATAAGCTACTTTCTTGCAGTTGTTTCAATGCAAAAATGATTTGCACAAATTCAGATCAGTTCAGTATGCTCAGACTCTCAAAGTGCTTTCAGTATTTCGAAACCTCAAATGTGAAATGCCCAAATCATGGTTAGACATCTGTTGTACTACGTAACATAGATACATCATTACTGAACTTTTTAACCTCACTATATACAACATTTCATCAAGCATTCACGTCTCATTTCTCTTCTGTGTCGCTGAAGTTTTTCTTATACAAATCACCAAGGCTGCCAAATATACTTTTACTTACTGGATTAGTTGCAACTAACTCCTGATTGTTGGCAACTGCAGTCAGTGAAATTATTGTTACAACAGAGTTGCAAACAAAAGAGAAAAATAGATTTTTATGCAGGGTAATCCTCTGGCAACTCAAGCTCCTAGAGAAGAGAAACAAGAACAAATGAATACACCAGGGGGACAACTGTGTGTACTTGGGGACAACTCTGAAATTTTGAAATACTAGAGTTCTTTATTTTATTAAGAAGTCTTACATCAGTGCTTTCTTCAGCTCCAGTCCAAAGTTAACAGAATGATGTGAAAGGTAACACCTTCCCCTAATCTCAGTTTTTTGTACAACAGGAGGCAAAGCAAGCACATTCAGTTCCCATATGTTTACAATGAAGGACCTGCTTTACAGTGGCTATGTAAAAGTGATTTGAATAGCAGTAATATAACATTTTTCAGAAGATTTATACCTTTTTTTTTGTTAGTATGTGAAGAATTTCCCAGTTAATTATCATACCTGAGCCTGAAGAATCTCTTACCCTACGTTTCTATTTGCCCACACCTGTTAAGATTTCTTGAGGTGAATTCTCTTTTACTTACATCCTTGTCATTTTTCTTCCTTAATCCTATAGCTAGAGAAATACCTAAATAAGTAAAATAACGCAAATCTTATCTTGACTTTTGTGCCTAACTAAGTATATAGAATACAATTATAAAGTGCAGTATATAGCTGCATTTAATTGTGTTAATTTTCAAGGTTTGCTTTTAATATGGCATTAAAATTAAAGAGAAAAGTATGTTTTGAATGGCTTGCTTTTTTTTTTTTAACAGATGTTCAATAATATTAAATAATACTCAAAGTTGAACACAGTTGCAGCAAATTTCCCTTTATCTGCCATTCTGGAGAACACAGGTCTAACTTAGCATCATTCCAAGAGGTCGGAGCGCTTCTCATTCAAGTTTTTCCAAAGAAATTCAGCTTTACAGACAAACACAAAAGAACATAGAAAGCCTGTACAGACAGATATTCAGATCACTGGGATACTAAGGCTCAGTGCTTCAAAAGCATGTAACATCCACTTTGTTATGAAAGTACATAATCAGTTGACAAAGCCGGGAAAAAACCGATCCTTTTAGATTTAAGATGGGGGTGCGTAGCACATACGCGCATACGGACTTGATCAGAGTCAGGCAGCACATCAGCGCCGGCAGTCAGGAACAGAGCCTGGTTTTGCAGGGTGAGCGGAGCTCAGAGAAACATCTCCCCCAGGCAAAGAGAAGTGGTAAAGGCTGCGGTACTGTGGTCACTCTCAGGAAACACCCTTCGGTTACTTTAGAGAAAGCATCTGCCTCCATTTAATAGGCAGCAAGATGGAGTGCAGTTGGTTGACGAAATGAAATGACTAACTGGAGGAGGAAAATCTATCACTTACATGCAACTACCATTCACCGTCAGAGAAATCGGAAATACATTGACAAGGTCAGCAGGGGACAGGTCTCAATTGTCACACAAGGGAAAAAAAATTAAAATCAAGTTTTCTAGCTTTTTCAAATAGCATGCATAGAAAGAAAAGATAAAAGTATGGACATCAGTGATTCATTTTTCATTTGGGAGGGCAGGAAGGAGAAGAACTTTATATTTTTACAGAGAAATGCAGATATGGAATAGTCACCAAGTGGTGGAGTATACTGAAATCTGTTGAGAATGTGACAGATGAAACAAGAAACAAAATGACAGCAGTGAACAAGAGAGACAGTCAAGACTGACTATGGAGGAGACTGCACTTCTTGGTTGCATTCTTTGCAACTATCACAAGAAGAGTGTATGAAGCAGCACACAGATACATGAGTAAGTTAACAGGTTCAGATATGCACAGTGCAACGCCACGAATCAGGCAGACAGAGTTTCTGCAAGTTACGCCTTGGAGCCCTGAGACATTCTAAGCCTCATGTCACTAAATATGGGGGAAGGAAACCCACTCCAGAAATCAGTGCTGCCATGCAGCACAAGGAACTACATGAACCTCTGCTTGCCAGGTGTTATTTGCCTGAAGAAAATAGAAAAAGGAAGTGTCCAAAATACAGAACGCAACTTGGGATATTAACTAAATGATAAAGTATATTCCATTAGGGTTTTGTTTTGTTTTTTTTTTTTATTTTGGCTTTCATTTTAGTGCCCAAAACACATAAAGCCGTATTACAATATCCTGGTTTTATGGTCTTTGAATATTTTTTTCCTCTATAGTTTACATATGTAAAGAGAGGCAATACTAAATTCCAGCTAAGTGCTTTGTGTAAACAAGTCCTGAAGAACTCTGGAATTCTGTCTGCTTATTGTTAAGATTCAATGCACAGGCAAGGAAAAGCACGTACAGCGAACGGGGCCATCTCTCAGGGTCATCCAGCAGCTGTTCCTGTTGAATATTCAAACACACCCATCCACACCCACCTCCACCCATGCATAAAAGGATTGAGAGGATCACCAGACAAGAAACAAGAAAGCAAGACTGATGACATTTAAAAACTAAGACTGTTTTTGGTAATAAAATGTTTTTTTCCTAAGCCTCCCCACCCTCCCTCTTCTGTTACCCTTCCTATATTCCTTTTTCTGACTGTTTTTCTTAATGACATAATATCCTTTAATCACTTAACTCTCATAATTATGATCTAAGAACATTTGAATGACCTATCTCTGGATTAAACCCTGTGCAGTAAAATAAAAACAGACCTCCTGCTAAATTACCTATTTCCCTTCCTTTTGTGACTCCTGTATGTCTTGGGCATTAGGGAAAAATTCACTTCTCCAATTTTTCTCCAAAAGAAAAAAGGTAACATTTTCAAAAGCACCCAGATGTGTGGGGGATCTGATTTTTTCAGGTATTCAAATACGGCAAAATTCAGCCAGTGATGTCCGCATACGCACCTAAGGCGAATTATCCTTTCATCTGAAATGAACTTAAAGTGATTGAGGAACCTCGTATCTCTCTATCAATCTATCATCTGGTTACTTGTCCCCTCTTGAAGTCCAGCATTGCTGTCCTCTGTGGGTGCTGTCATGTGATTTGACATGGTGCTTGTTCAACAACTTCTTTATTTCAGGTGGTTTGGTTTTTTGGTTTTTTTTTTGTTTGGGGGTGGGATAACATCTTCCAAATTAAAGCTCCCCTTCCTCTGAATTCATTGTTCTTTTAAGATTTTTCTTGCCTTGTTTTTCTTTATGAAAACCATACAACTATTTTAGGAGAAGATATATAATAAACACATGTATGATTTACAGTATGTAACAGAACAAGGAAGCAGAGCCACTGGAGAAGTTACTGTTACTTGTCATAGATGGATTTTCAGAGAGGAAAATCACAGTTCCAAGTTTATAGCCCATTTTTTTGCTATTAAACCAAGAACTCCAATCCACTTGGCGAACACAAGTCACAAACTGGACAAGTATTTCCAATTTGCTGAAGAAAAAACAGAATTTCAAATGAAAAAAAAAATTAATCCTGTAAAGTCAAAGATATTTGAAAAAAACCCTGACATTTTTCCTATGGAGAAAAGTACCACCTTTCTTGTAAAACTTAAAGATATTCTAATGGTCAGCAATCCAGTACATGTCATCTAGAAACTATCAATCCACTAACAGAATAAACTCTTTGGAAACATGACAAAGTCAAAGGCACCCCCACACAATAGCAAAAAAAAAGTCCACCTGTTAAAGCTATGAATAATTATAAAAGCTTCAGCCGATACATAATACATCCTGGTATTAATCTAGATCCTTAAATACCCCTCTGGTACTAAAAATACTTTAGAGGAACTGTACATCCCAGGAGAACAGCTTGTAGAGGACTTTCTTTAGCTTCCTTTAAGTTTTGTAATTTCCTTTTATATCCCAACATAACCACACTCTAGAAATTGCGGTTTGTGGGCCTGGATTAATTCCATGTGGTTCTCTGAGGAGAGATGCTCCTTCTACCAGAGGGAGAAAAAAAATCCCTGGATGGTTAGACAAACGTGACATGGTTATAATGGTAGCAAAGCAGATCACCTGCTTTTGCAGTAAGTGCCACAACCCAAGATGAAATTGGCTTGGTTTTCATCTTACAGTGCAGAAAAATCATGCTTTACTGTTTCTGGACTTTTAAAATCATATTGTATTTCAAATATTTTTGTTTCCTCCTGAGAAGTCTGTCAAAACATTTTTCCTGTCACATTAGGTATTTAGTCTGTTAAACTTTTTGTGACATTTATAGGAACAGTATAGCCTTATTTTATGCAAAATCAAGCTTCTTGTAAGGACTCAGAGTCATTTCTCATGTTGATTTTGTGGAGGGAAAGTGAATTTGGAAATGGTAAGCGTTTTTTTACAAGTCATATGCAAATAAATTGACTAAAAAACCCACAAATGTTTTGGTTTGTCCTCATAAAAAGAAGTCAGAAAAAGCTTAAAAGCCATCTTGAATATCGGATTTCACAAAGAGAGGCTACCAAGTTGAAACACATGGGTTCGATGGGGATTTGTGGTAATGTTGTCCCAGAACCTGGGGAAATAATGCATATCTAAATTGGAAACTATATTCAGCCAGATGTGACTAAAAAGGCTAACTTTTGATCAGGTATCTGCTACTCCAACCTAATCAAAGTCCAGATCGTGAGGGAAGCAAAATCTGAGGTAGCCCCACAGTTGCTGGTGTATGTGCTACTCATATGAAAATGTTAAGAAATAAAAAGATGGAGTGAGACAGTAGGGTATAGTGGTAAGAAACAGGTAAGAGAGTAGAGCAGGTCTATATTATCCAATGAAAAATGATGCAGAAATGATTAAACGAGAGCCAGCTAACAAGGAAAGCCTACACCCCGCAGCGCAGCATTTGGCAGAGAGAACAACTTGTCTCTCTCAGCTCTGCTCATGTGGCAACACTCCCGGTTTCACCTTTCTACTAAGCCTCATCAACTTCTTAAAGAAAAAGAAAAAAAAAGTGTCTTTCACAGGACAGAAAAGTAAGTTCACAAAAGCAGGTAAGTAGACTAATTTTAAAGGACCTGTGCATTATATGACAAGTTGTTGTGACAGTGGCGATAGACTGCTCAAACTTTCTTACAAGAAGGTAACTTGATGAGTGTTAGTGGATATGACATGACTGTCATAGACATATTCACCATAACATGGTGAATAAAAAAACAGGATTATTTTTATTATTACCATTCCTACTCTAGCTCTTAGCCTTACTTTCTTTCAATTTTATCATATTTTGTGGCTACCTACTTTGGAACGTTACTGTACCTATCATATGTCATCACTGTTTTGGTTTCCATTTGCTCTTTAGTTTGGTTGGTGCTTGCCATACCCACACTGTAACTTATTATTAAAAAAAAAAAAACCAAACCAAAACCAAAAACCACCACAAACCCCAAACAAACAAACAAAATTTTTCCCATTTTCCCATTTCCTATTTTCAATATATTCTACAGTTTTTGGTTTGCAGATTTAGTATTTTAGGTTTCTGAGAAAAGAAACCTAAAATTTCATTACAATAAAATGTTCAATGCCAAACCTATAATACCGACTTTCTTTACCTTCTTGCTCCATCTAATTTCACTGGGATGGCTGGTGTTTCAAAGTATGGAAACTAGGGTATTTGGTAAAGGATTTTAAATATACTTACTTAAAATAAAAGAATATGCCAAGAGAAATCAGAAGTGATGCAATTGAAAGACCATGTCCAATGATTGCCAAGTAATACAAATTCAGAGCAGTCTGCAATACAAGAACAAAACCAAGCACCTGTGATGCATACAGAACTTATCGCTGATAAAGCACAAACTTATATATCTCTTCCGCATATAAAATTACTATAATAGTATTAAGAAAATAAAAACATTACAGATAATGATGAGTCAAAGTCTAGAATCCTGCAAATCAACATCTTACTAAAATCGCTTTCTGTAGGACTCACAACAGATTTGTTGCAATCGTCACTAGGACTTACCTCATCAGTTGAAATATTAGGTTCTAATACATACTGCTATGGTTTTTTTCTGAGTATTTACGTACATTTTGCTATTTATGCTACTGTACTAGGTGCATTCCCGTCTGAGACTTGATTCATCTATTAACACAACTCTTCAGTAAAACATGTGCTCCCTATATGAATTCATGTATTTTTTCAAAGCAAGCTGCGATTATGATACTGGAAATTTAATTTTCATTCCGCATTTAAGGAAGGGCATAAAAAAAATTAACAATGACTCAAAAATAGTGAAGAGTAAACAGGCTTGTTAAATAAGCCTACAGCCAAATTATAGAATTATGAAAAGCTGGGTAAATACAAACGGTAAAAATGAGGAATTCATGGTTGGAATATGTACATGTTATCATTAATTCTTTGAATTAATAAACACATTAAATTCCACTAGTAACAAACCCCCGCTTTCAGTCACAAAAATTCTCTTGTTGTGTTAAAAGTAAGATTATCATTTTGCACGTAAAGAAATTAAGATATTCAGACTGAGCCTTACATTATCACAAGAAAGCATAACTATTCGGATTCTACAAGAAGAATTAAAGCATACCTACAAATGCTCATGTGCTCCAAACTGTATGTATCCTCTAAACTTATTTTCCAATTTAAGATAGACTAACTGCGTCTCGCTACATATATTGACTTTTGAAATAATATAAAAAGATTCCAGGTAAAGCTCTAAGAAGGTTGTAAGATGAGACAAGGGTGCCTCTTTGTACATGGTAGAATTTTTTCAAATTATCATTAATTTTTAAAAATAGGTACCTTTAAAAAAAAAAAAAAGAGAAAATGCAATAGGTTTAAGTGAAACTTTCATAAAAATTCGGATAAGTATTCATAAAAATTCAGGGTTACCCCTGACACGCTAAAGCTTGGCTACGTATAGATAATGACAGCCTTTCTGTGACAGCCCCTTTTCCATTATCACCACCTCAGTCAGTGACCAATTTCGGCAAAAGTCCACGTTAAGGATTTAGAAGATTTCCACACAATTTAGAACTGGTGCAAAACAGTGGTACAGCAGGGGCTGCTGCTGAGGGCAATAACAATAAGAACTGAACAATGGACAACAGTCACATTTATTGTGCATTATCTAACTCGCCTCTGAGCAAAGTGAAAAGATAATGTTTTTTACTATAACAACACATAGAACTGTAGCAAGCAGCAGGGCTTTCTTTGGAGCCACAATCCCATCTAAGCAATAGCTTCTGCTGCATGACAGAGTTGAAATATGCTGGCAAAATAGCTGGTGAGAAACTAGCTCATTATTCACAAAGAAGGACCTGCATGGATCTGCTCCTGTCTGAATAATCTCTCACTTTCCAGCCAAATATTAGCAAGAATCAATGAACTGTAGCATCTCTGCTAGTAGAATTAAACTGCTATTAGGGTATCCAATGTCTCATGATTTGAGAAAAAGCGATGCAAAAGTGCCTTATCATCATCTATTACCACCTTTTCTCAACATGGCTTCTAGGTAGAGACCCTAAAGCACTCTTGACAGCAATGATGCAGGCAGTTAGGGTCTCTACTAGACGACAGTATTGACACAATCTGCTATTATTGATCTCTTTTCCATGAGGTCCAAATTACTCTGCAGTCTATCCTGACCTGCATTTTATATTCCTAGTTCTTGGGCATTTACAGTGTCAATTTACTGCTTCTTCCCATCACCGAATGTTTCATAAACATAAAGGATATTTGTGGACATACAGTTGGGGGCGGGGAGGAGGGGAAGCAAAATACACAATTTTGCCCATTATATCCTCACATCGCATAGAATATATCAGAAAAAGAACATCTGGAAGTTTACCAGATTTTTTTTTTTTTATTTTAATTTTAGTTTTCTAAATCTGTCAATGGATGGGCATCTTCAAGATAAACTCAAGTCTACAAAAATACCATGTATACATATACCCATATGGGTATGTGTGTGCAAACCTTTGATTTATAAAAAACAACTCTCTCAAAGCATTTTTCTGCCTGGCCTGAGATAATTTTGGATGCTTGCAAAATTTCACTATACTCAAAGTATAGGTATATTCACGTGAGCAGCTTAATCTCTCAGAAACCAAAAAAAAAAAATGGCACTTGGCAGCCCAGACACAAAACATACACTGGAAAAGGATCACAGTGGAAATCAAACCCTAACACTTCTCATCATTTACTTCCCTTTGACCTCCAAAGATCCTGTGGTGAATCCACTCAACTACAGTTTGCCTACACTTCTGTAAAAAAAGAAAAGATTAGCTCTGCTTTTCACACTGGGGAAAAAACCACTAAACCCAAAACATCCTCTACTTAAAGTTGCCTTGAAGATGTATTCATCCCAAGTAAAACTTGGTTGTGCACCTGCTGAAAATCTGTCATTACGAGTTAATTGGATAAACCCAAGCACTCGGCACGTCTTCCAGAGATGTACAAATCTCCTGCAGTTCTGCTGAACTTGGACCCTCCTTCAAAATTACATAGCAAAACTTAAAGGTCTGCTCTTATAAGGCATACGCTTTGCTTAGCAGTAGATGACCGTGGATGGCATAGACAAGTACCAGTACGTACACGTTTAAAATAACCATAGACTAAAATATGATCAGATTATTCAAGCAGTTGAAACCATCTGTAAAAGACAAAGCAGGTGGGTTGGAGTTTTTTACGTCTATTTTGCACAATTCCTCCTTTTTATTCAACACACATTCTTTCTGCATGTTGACGTTGCATCAACTCTGCTGCCATTCAAGTTTTGAAACTTGTGAAATTTTTCAGATCAGTTTCTTGACATTGGTAACATGCATTCGTTCCTTTCCTACCTTCACTTTTTCATGCGTATAGATATTACACTGGGTGTAGTTTGTCCACGTCCTGTTGCTTTCTGGGTGTCTAAACCAATTCCCACTTGTATCACAGATCTTCGTAACTTTTTCTACCGTGAAAGTAGATGGAAAGAAAAACAAAAAGGAAAAACAAAATAAAAATGAAACACAACAGTCAGCACTTCCTGATGTGTAGTATTTAATGAAGAAGGATTGGGAAATAAATGACAGCATTATTAATATGACTAGAGAGACATTGCTTGTTACTATGAGTTCTGAGAAACCAGAGGCCATTGCTTTTTCTTGGCAAGGGCAACCAGTAACGTGTTTTTCTTAAGAAAACAAATGGATTTCCCTCCTCCAATCCACTAAGTATCAAAATATACCAAACTAACTGCCAGAGAACTACCAGATGAATTGACAAGAATATTTAAATGGCTTGTTTATCATCCAAGATCTAAACTGAAGTTTGACATCCTACCACTGTCAATTAGGATTGGACAGGCAGGAAAACATCAATAGAGAAACTGCTCTAGTTTCCAAACTGGAAATTTTCCAAACTGGATGTTTCACAATATCATGTAATGATTCCTACTGTCAAACAGAAAGAGGCATGAGAGGACCCTGTGAAATACCAGATGCAGCAGAAAGAGACAAGAGTGGAAGTCGGTGTCATTTTCCACATGCTCACAGATGCAAAATTTAGCTGACAAAAACAGGAAAAGATTCACTTCTGGGAGAAACTCTTGTCAACTAAATTGAGGTAAGAGAACAAGTCATATTTCAGCTTGTCTGTCAGACAGAAAAGCTCATCTCTAAGAGGAAAAAAACCTGTGATCTAACTTCAATTTCTACTTCCTAATCAACAGAATGCCTCGAGGACATATTTCAGAAAAGCAAATAAGTAACTTGGCCATTTTCTATGTGATAAAGGGAAAATGCAAATAATGGGTTTGCAGTTACTGAAATTCTGGAGCATTAGGGACTTGAGTGGGGCAAACAGGAGGCATCAAGCACGAAAACTTCATTGTATTATGAAATATGTTGATGTAGAAGCCTGTGCACACTTACCTGATGGGTTGAAATCCTGAAAGTAGTCAGGACAACGCTGTACTGACACAGTTCCGGCAGCAACATCACTCCAGCACAACCAGCCATCCCATGTCCTGTTACAGTAAGGACCTGTAAACAAGTAGAGACTTGGTAATAAAATAACAACCTTTCTTTCATAATAGTCTTTCAAAAGTAAGATGTAAGACTGCGTAAGGTAAGTTTCTCACTTGCAGCAAGGAGAAAAGAAAACAGAAACATAAGATTTATCAATAGTTAATTAAAACTCCACTTAATAGAAATAGTTCCCTATATGTACATTTCTACAAAGACATTTTAAAATCCATCATCATTCACCTTGAAACGGTCTGCATGTACAATTTACAAACCTCAGATCTAGAGGACGGTAGGCAAAACAAACTAAATCAATTCAGACCAAATAATACGCACTAACAAAGAACCTTTTCCTTGCAAAGACCATTTTACTGAATGTATTTACGTTTTGCATGTGTACCAAGCGTACCTATAGTTCCTAATTCATTGAAAACACAGTGGCATCCCATCGGAAAGCGTGGCTGGGAGGCAGCCACAGCTCCCCTGCCTTGGGCAGAGCTAAGCCTGCGGCGGTTATCGTGGACAGACGCTTCTCTAAGAGCTCCAGGGGCAGAGCATCCACAGTGTCCCTCAGGAGCCTGTTGCAAAGCCTCATTGCACTCACACAAATTTTAACATCTGAAGTAATCCTCCCTTAGGAATGACCTGGTTGTTTTAGAAATAAATCCTTTCCCAAAAGGCACACAGGATGACTGACCCTCTCTACAGTTTTGAAAGTGTTTTTAGTATCTTCCATCGGTTTTCTTTTTAAGACTTAGTAATGCCCTCTGCCCCCGCCATCTCAAAGTCTGCATTTTTCAAGCAGCACGTAATTGCTCCTCTTCTCCTCTGAAGATTTTCCTTCTGAAGCGGTGATGCCCCAGGCTGGACGTAAGCTTAACCTGACATACTCGTATCCATTTCTGACCTCCAGACATTCAATTCCTCCAAAGAGTCATTTCAGAAGAGAAAAAAATAAATCATTGTAAAAGAATGCAATTACCTCTTCTTGTCTCAAAAGTCATTTAACGTTTCCAGAAGTTACGAAGTCAGAAACAGTGAATACAGCAACAGGTAGAGTTACTGAGGTTAGCTCTAAGTTATCAGAAAAGGCGTTAATGGCACTAATACGACTCTCAGAGCAGGGAAATTATGTGTATCAAGGTACTTTCAATTTTTTCAAGGCAGATGTGATCAGGGAGGCAGAAATATTATAAAAGCATGAAATGAAATAAAATGGTACGATTAATCAGTCACCATTTTTTAATCTGGATATCTATTTAAATTAACCTTTTTTCATCTCATCAGAAATAAAAGCTTTGTGCTATATAAGAAGTGGTGCTATGGGCAGGTAGTATCACATATTACTTTATCTTCCTGAATCCCAAAGTGATGTTTCAGAAAGACTGTACAAATACAATTACAGCCTGAGAAATGACTGCTGCCAAGACAAGAAATGAATATAACTGAAGGATCCTGAACAACAGTAATTATATCTGTTGACCATTTGCTTTTGTAAAACTTTATAAGAAAATAATCTTTACCTTCTTTACTATGAATAGGATCTTGCATAATTTTCTGGTAGCATTCATACTGTGCTGTCATAATTTTATTCCGTGTCACACTCAGTTGAGCGAAGTCCTCCGTCATATTCTGATGCCCTTCAGATGGTATAGCAGTGGCAAAAAACTAAGAGGAAAAAGACTTTTTTTAGCAAATCATGTACAGACTCCAATATAAACTTCTTAAACTTCAATCTTTTTAAATACTATATTTGAAATATTATTTTACTGAAGGAAAATATTCTTCAAATCTTATTACTGACAATATAACTTTGTGTTTTTCTGGTTAATTTAGCAATTCTTCTTACTACTGAATCTTGATAAATATCTCCTGAGTGAGCACAGGGGAGTAGCAATCTGCAAGATTTGTAAATAATAATGGAAAAACGCATAGAAAGTACCGAGACAATCAGAAGCATATAAACAACTTTTGCAAAATCCAGTAAAACATATCGAAGTTACATTAGTCTAAAAGGCATTTGAATCGGGCTCAAAATGGTCCTATATGAAAACAGACTTCCCAGATACTGTATGCGTTGAAGCTTCTGGCTTCTTTAGAGCTATTTCATTTCTCTACAGTCTTACGAACCATAAAGCCAACCCTCAGAATACAAAAAGGTATTCAAAAGACATGATATCCACTTTTATACATATTAAAAATAATTTTCAAAAAGCCCTAAGAAAGTGTATCTTGATCAAAACCTGAACCCTTAAAGTGCATTTTTAAAAATAGATAAATGTTTTTATGGGAAGCTACTAAACTTCACGGAAAAACAAAGCTGCAGATTGAAATACTGTACCACTGTCATACAAGGGGTGAAATTAAAAGTTCTAAGGACGTCCTCTGAATCCGAGTTAGATGTATCCTCCACTCTTCCTGGGGTATGCATAGTACCGCTTATATGTCACTTGTCAACTGTTACCGTGAAGTTCTCTGCTAGCAAGGGATATGCTGGGTTCAGCAGAGGTAAATACTATTTCTGTTCCTTTACCACAGGAATTAAAAGGAGAACAGAAGGTTTATAAAGATCCTGCTGTGCAGAAACTACTTTTGAACACAAGATTAGCTGCTTCTGCATTTCCGTATTAATAATTTTTATGGCATTGTGTACACACTTGTTAAAACAGGAAGTGATTTAAACAATTCATAAGACTCACCATAGTAATCGATAAGAACAGCAAAAATGTGATCCAGATTTTTGTCATTTTTGTGTCTGGCATAGTGAATTTTATATGGTAGTTCAATGAACTCAAACTGCAATGGAAAAAAAGTAGGAAGAAATTTATTAATTCATGAAAGCCAAAACTGATAAAAGACTTAATATTTTCTTTCTTAGTTAAAACAAATTAATGGAGATCCTCTCAATTTTTATTCACACATAGTAACACAACGTAACATCCATGGAGATGTATAACATGATGTGAAAAAAATGCATTCCGTTCAGCAGCAGTTAATTCCAGCAACAGGGCTTTTCCTGCACTGCTGCCTCCTTGCCTCAATTAACACCAGTTTTCCATAGGGTTTGTTTCAGTCAGGTAGCTGGTATCAACTCTAACAGACACATAGCAATTAGCTCTGACATAGGAGCTGACTCCTTTACATCTCTGCCTTCGGGCAACCACAGCAAACTGCAGTTCACTTTACTCTAAAGTAGACTTAGACTTCCACAAACACACACACACGCAGAGTTAGTTCCTCTTCTCTTCATACCAGCTGATTTTTTTATTTTGTCATTTGTGGAAGAACTGATCTAGCAAGTAGCCACTTTATCCTGAAGTTACAACTTTGCAAGGGTGACAATGGCAATGCAAGAATTGATTGTGAGCTGTAAACTAGTTTCTGTATCTGAAATAGCTGTAAACTCGTTTCTGTGTCTGTAGTTTGAAGAAAGCAGAACTACCCAAAACAGCTATCATCGTCTTACAGTGCAGACTATTCTCAGAATTGATTCTTGAAGTGTAAAATGCACCTAAAATATGCAATATACAAAATTATTTATCAAGCGCCTAGACAACCTATTAAGCGTAACGCTGCTGTCACAGCTCCCTCAATAGGAAGGGAAAGGTGTCAATTTCTCATGCTATATTCACTCTGTCCTGAAGTATCCTCAGAGGGCCACAAAGCTAAGGCTGGTACTGAGCTTCTCTTCTACTTGCATAGTAGCAAAAGACCTCTCCACATTTAGATTAAGTTATTACAACTAAGTTACCTTTCAAGATGTAAGTATCTAGCATTAATGAAGCTATTATCAGCCAAAATGAAGGGGACAACATCCGAGTGAGTGAAGCTCCCTTGTAGAGATTAATTGACTAGAAATAATAAACTGCTACTTAAGATATAAAACTGACCTACCCCAAAGCTCCCTCGTATACCTAGCTCAAAGATCCCACCACTACTAACTCAAGAGGGGCGTTGGAAGCTGAGCACCTACACACAAACCTGCCTCCCGACCCAAGCCACGTTCTCCCTTGGATGACACTTGCTCTTGTCTTTGGACGAGTTTTTCTTGGAAGTTTTTCTTATCCAGCAGCCACGTCCTACAAGACAATGGTGGATGACAAACCACTGACAACGTACTAGCCCGCAGGGGTAATTCTACAAAAATCCCATCTTTAAAAAAGAACCCTGTCATTCACAAAAAGCAAGCATTATATATCCACTTCTTTTTTGCTTTTGCACTGACTGGGTCCTCTTAACAAAACTGTAATACAATGAACAGCATTTTGTAGGATATACTGACTACAAAATATGATATCACTGGTACTTATTGTATAGCTTGATGCAAATACAAGAAATGTGTTTTAAAATTAGTTACTGTTGTGCCTCTTTAACCTAGACTAAAATTGTGTCAGTAATCTTCCCTCTATTTTTACCACTGGCATGCAATCCTCTAACACTGATTACTGGAAACTGCACAGGTAATTCAGTGAGACACTGGAATTCAAATATGCTGTTCTGAAGGCTGTTAAAACACTAACAGGAAGACCAATTAGCATACATGAAATATATTCTCTTTTTAAGCTAATACTTATCTGGAAAATCCATGTGTGATGAAAACTACAGTGCATAGATAATTGTGAAAATCACTGCCTGTTAACTAAAGAGAAGAAAAATCTAAATATCTACGTATAGTAACTAAAGGTTGACTGAAAACCAAATATAAATGGAGATCTAAATTAGCAAAGAGGCAACATGATTTCAATTCTGCATGATAACTGGGGGCAAGGGAGATTAATTCAAACCTACTACAAGTCTTCAGTCATTTATAGTTGTGCCTGTTTATCTATGAAGGGAAAAAAACTACTGGCCTTCTAATTAACTACTCACTTGTAAAATAATTGAGTAATCTGCTCTCTCCAAAGTATGCCAAAGTAGATCAGCATAGGGTTAAAAGCCATAAATAATGTGCCCAGGACAAGCAAAGAGACCAATCAAGTATAACATAGCAACCACAATTTAGTGTATGTTTTTCTATATATGTATACAAGACTTCAAAATTATTTTCTCAGTAATGGTTCCAAAAATCTTTTTTGCTGAAAAAAATGTTGGATGGTAAATTTATAATGCATATTCAAATACTGCTCTCACATAGCCTTGCTTTTTTTCCTTTATCTGAAAGATACAATATCATATAAACAAAGGCAGAATTTATCTGCTTTGTTTCACAGTACATGATTATTTCTGTTTCACAATATCAAAAGCCATCCCCTAGCTCAGTTCCTTTAATGGTCCAAATGTTCTTATATATAGTGGTTTTGTAGATATTTCCTATCAACTCTTCCAGTATCCAGTGCTAAATTATTAATTCTTCCCAGGAGGTAAAAGACTAAGTCAAGTCTATAATTCACTTTATGCTTTCCACTCATTTCTGACAGCTGCTAACTATAAAAAATTTATATATAGAGAAAAAAAAATCTTTTTTTCTAAACATCACTGCTTTTGGACTCAATTACAAAATGCAGGACAAAGGTAATTCAGGTACCTATTTGGACTTCAGCAAAGCATTTCTTTCATTACTACATGAATTCATTCACTCAACATTAATTCCAATTAGTTTGGAAAAGAACTTTCACAAGAATCTTAAAAACTTTCTTAAGAATGGATGGCAACATAGTCTATTGATCAAGGGAGCAAGCCAGCACTGCTGAGAAAGTCAGGCTGCTTTTATTAATCATCTGCTCTGATGAGATGCAAAACAAATATAATTCTCAGAAAATGCTCTCCTTCTCAGAGCTGGAGGTATTAGCTAC
>VXBH01009160.1:691-36809 GCA_013400035.1 Rynchops niger
ACAACCTAGGGTGCCCCCAACCTTGATGTCCTCCACCAGTCCCTCCGTGTTTGTCAGTACCAGGTCCAGAAGTGCTCCTCTCCTTGTTGGCTCCTGCACCACCTGCGTCAAGAAGTTATCATCAATGCACTGGAGGAGCTTCCTGGACTGTGCATGCCTGGCTGTGTGGTCTTCCCAGCAGATATCGGGGTGATTGAAGTCCCCCATAATAACCAAGGCCTGTGACTGCAAGGCTACCTTCAGCTGTCTGTAGAAGACTTCATCAGCTTCCCCATCATGATCAGGTGGCCTGTAATAAACACCCACAACAGTGTCCCTCATATTTGCCTGCCCCTTAATCCTTACCCATAAACTCTCGACCTTCTCTTCATCAGCCCCTAGTCAGAGCTCAATGCATTGCAATTGCTCTCTCACATAGAGTGCAATTCCACCACCACGCCTCACTGGTCTGTCTTTCCTGAAAAGGATGTAGCCATCCATGACAGCATTCCAGTCATGCGAGCTGTCCCACCATGTCTCAGTAATTGTAATGAGATCATGGCCCTGCAACCGCACACAGATCTCCAGCTCTTCCTCCTTATTCCCCATGCTGCATACATTGGTGTTTAAGCATTTCAGAGAGGGACTTGTGTGTGTAGTTTTGACCCTTGAGATGAGGTGGGCCTTCTGGCTTTCAGAAATACTGGCACACTGGCCCACGAGTGCTGAGCAACTATGCCCTGGCACCTCACCAGCAAGCCCAGTACCATCCCCATCCCCCTTCAAATCTAGTTTAAAGCCCTCTCAATGAGCCCTGATAACTCTTCGTCAATAATAGTGAATAATAATAGTGAATATAGACAGTATTTTTTAATTATAATTTTCTACTCACTTCTAAAGTGGAGCAAAGTATTATAAAATTATGCTAAACTGATAAAATTCTCTATAGCAAGGAGTAAAGGAAGAGGGGGAAACTTATCTATCACTCTACAGTATTGTGTTCTCTCCTAGAAAGCTAATACAAGGAAAGATAAAAAACAAGAAATCCTCCTCTTTGCTAATCTTCAAATATGCAAATTAGTTAGGCCAGATGGTGCTGAATGAGTGCCTTTATTTAATAAGCCTGCAGCATTCAATTTACTCCTCTTTCATCACTTTGGTCTGCATTGTCCATGTTACGTACCCTTCTGCTTCAGGACCAGCCCAGACGGATACAGTAGTAGAGAAAGCATAAAAAGGCATCCTGCTTTTTGAGATTCAGTGTGCCCAGAAGCTGAACGCTATTTCATCGTTCTGTGCCAACTATTGCATCCTTCCAGGGTCTGTAGTTTATTCAGTTGCCTAATAGACTGTCAACTGTATGGAAGAAGAAACAATCCCAATCTGCTTTAGTACATCCATCTAAGGCAGTCTAGACATAAATGAAGTTTCTTGTCCTTCCAGGAGCACAAGTGCAATCTTACCAGATCTTTACATGTCCTCAAAAGAGGATGTTTCTGTACAAATTTTAATCTTCTCACTTTATAGATACACAAAGTATGACAAAGTCATCACTGAATATACTTGATTAATAATGTATAATCACAATCTATTTTTTCTCTCTTTATCAGGTTGCTCCCATAGCCAAGAGAGTTATGCAATTTTGCATTGCCAGATCTTTAAGATGTCTTAGGGTTGCCTGATTGGCCTCTAGCTGCCAATCCAGAAGGGTTAATAGGTCTGTGACCTGTCCATGAATTCAGTATAGATGTCTCCGATATTCCGGAGAATATCTGGAATCCAGGGTATCCAGGGAACTAATGCCTATATGGGGGCACCTGAATTCAGCCCTTGGACTCCTCAGTACTCGTTGATAAAAAGCAAACCTCAGATAGGCTCAATATTATGCAGGCTTTTCTTTTATACAATGTTATTATACAACATTATAAAATTAGTCATAGATATCCTGAAGCAAAGGACAGCTTGGAGAATGTCACACTCCACTATTATCATATGCAATGTTTTGAATTCCAAAATTTAATGTAATGGCATTTTGTATTTTGAATAGCAGTTGCTTATGTTTTCTTAAAAGGTATCTATATTTATTTATACAAATATATGAACAGAGAATCAAAACAGTTAGATACATAAATTCTATCATTGCAGTTGCTTCCATCAAAAATAGTACAGTTGATGGTGAAAATATAGGAGTTGATTTAAGATGCGCTTGAACATTTGGATCAGAAGATAAATTTGCAATCAAAATATTACCTTGGACTTAATTTCTCGAAAGCAGATGAAATACTACGAGTTATCCATTGCTATGCTAACTAGATTTAACATAAAAACAAAAGAGTTTTTAAACATGTTCCAGTTTCCTAAATGTGAAAAATGGAAACATGTTTTATCTCTGCTTCACTGTTTTCATAGCCTTACTTGTCTATAGAAGCTATACTAAACCTGCTGATGCAACACGTGTTATTTATCTGAGCTGTTAGAAATACTTGTAGTAGCATTAAACATTTCAAATGAGATATTTTATAAAAATTAATTTTATTTTTATATTGCATCCTAATTCTTTAAAAGAACCACACAGTGTATTGCAAATAACAATAACTAGAAAAATAGATATCTGAAAAATAAGTTATTATTAGTTTGTTTCCTAGTTGTTAGAATTTATTATAGAAGAGATTTACTTGTCAGTAAATATACTGTAAAGCTTATGTACTTTGACATTTGATATGATGCAGGGAGGTACATATAAACTTATGGAAAACAAATTAAGTTGTAAAATATTTGCCTTTTAAAAGGTAATGTGTGGAAGTCATTGTTTACTATTGCAGTAGAAATCACCACAGGTAGCATAGACTTTTTTTCATTCTGTCCAAAGAAATTATATAGTAGTTTTAAAGGCACAACTAAATATTTTAAATCCAATTACAGAATCACAAAATCACAGAATGGTTCGGTTTGGAAGGGACCTTAAAGATCATCTAGTTCCAACCCCCCTCCCCTAGCAGTAATTCTTGAAGTTGTAGGATATATTATATATTGCCTTTGAGGAAATGAGATATAACATGCTGTATTAGTAGAGAAGTATCTACTTAACAGGTTTTATAACAGAAGCTAGGGGACTAGTGCTCCTCCTGCAGTTTGTCATCTGAGTCTGCTTCAGCCATCTTTTCTTCCTTCTGAAGAACTCTAACTTCTGTATCTTTAGTAGTCAGCTCCTCTTCATTATCTTTAAGCCCTAGTTTCCCACTACCTGCTATATAGGTTCTGCCACCCTCTAACCTTTCTAAAAGTACTGAGTAGTTTGTCATAAGGAGGCCTTCCGGGTTTGTGTAAGGTAGGTTTTTTGCGCTTTGTTAGAGTTTCTCATGTGTGCTTTTGTAAAAACAGGTGTTGGACAGCAAACTTCTTTCCCATCCCATGCATACCACCACAGGAACCTATTCCTTGACCATTTTCAGTATGTAAGAATTTAAGAGTGACTTAAACATTACAAAAATTGCACAACTTCTAGATGAAATTCCAAATGTAACTTGTTTTAAAAAAATTGATGTGTTTGCAAAAGGGAAGAGTTTGCTAGACTTACTTTTCTTTTTACGGGCTATTATAGCAAATGTATAAACTTACATAATCTTTTAGGCTTACTAAGAAGATTTGCACACAGAAATGTTATTATATGTCATAAATGACTAACCTGTTCCTGAGGAAGCACAACGGAACTATTTTTTTTCAGTCTACCTATATTTCAAATAAACTGCATTGTTTTGTTTTGTTTTGTTTTGTTTTGTTTTTAAATCTATTTAAGTGTATTTCATGCCTCTTATCAGAAACTAAGTATTAAATGGCTTTTAGCATTGTTCTAAAGCAAATTAATTGTTTAAAAATGTGATAATTTACCTTATTTATTTACAAAGCAGGTACTATATCTACAATGAATAGACAAATGAATTCCATTATGTACCTACTTAATATGTTACTGTGCTGATTCTGCTAGAAACTGGACATAATATAATTTTGAATAATATATTGTCTTAATATTTAGAGATTTTTCATTATTGTATTGACTGCCTGTTCAGCGTCCTATCATGAACTCTACTCAAAGCAACATTATATTACTTTTCTGACTTGACAGTGAATACTAAATTCCTTCAGTATGTTCACACTATTGAGGAAAAGATGAGTAGCAACCTGAATATAATTTTGATCCTTTACTTTTACAAAATAAAGAATATTTTGTATCACTAAAAATAAAGCAGAGATTCTGTATGATCTTTTTTGCATGCACTAAACTTTTTTCAAGTTTAACTCTTATGCTTGTGTATCATTAATAAATAAAACTTTCAGATTTGTTTCTTACCTATATATGCAAGTAATAATTAGTATATAAATCTGTGCTTCTACAAAAATAGTATTCACAGCCTAGTTGAGTTCTGGCTTTGATTTGTACCCATATTTCCTAAAGAACTTCTTTTATGCACAAAAGATATACCATAGAGTCAATGTCAACAGTTTTCCCATGATTTCCTTGATGTGCTGCAGTGAAATATATCTACTGCATGCTTCTGTATAATGCCTTAAGTAAAGACAGAAAAAAAATCACTTTTCTAAATGCAAAAGTTCTGTAGTTTTCCAAAATTCATCCACTAATGTCAGTTTTGTTCAGTTTTCTTTACAATCAGTATAGATATTAGCTGTAATGTTCTAAAGAAGCCAGTCACGTAGCACAAAAAACATTCAAATGGAAGAGAAAGCAATCTTCATGAGAAAGGTAACAGATAACAGTATTTATAGATAAAAAATAAAGCTATTTAGTTATTCCCTAAATTAAATACAGTTCACCTCTGTGGTTTCCAAGCAAATAACAGCAAGTGGTTTTTGACTGAAAAATCTTTAACTTATCTGCGACATCGTTCTTGGTTTTGTGTTCATAATTAAAGCAAGAACTGTGAGTAAAAAGTAGCTTTCTAATGTTTATTCTTACTCAAGTGTATTTTCTTTCCTTTAACTGTTAAAACTAAATACGGATGATGAAAAACAAGCTAGAAGAAAGCAATTTCTGTTTTAACGATTTCTATATTAACTCCACTGCTGTTATTGTTGGTATTAAGACAGATGAATACCCATTTCATATGTGAATCTCAGAGGTCTGATACGTCAAATATACCCAAGTAAGTCTTTAAGTTAGACTAAATTCTTACTATGTAATGACTGATTTTGTAAATAAAGGTTTTAAGATAGTCTGTAAGTTGTAGCAAGAGGTTTAATGAGGTTTGCTTTTGTAATTAAAAAGGCTACCCATTCACTTCAAGTATGTTTGAAACATTCCCAAGGCAGTTCAGAAAGTTCTGTGATCCAAGAAATCAATACAGAGTTTAATAGAGACAATACCAATTGGCTGAAGCACTAGATTCCTTAGTAGTTAGATGATCAAAGCTTTTAGTTATAAGGCTATTTTTTAATCTTGTGCTACTTGTTACCGTAAAACTAATGCAGTATACAAAGGATTTATACTCATAGGGCATTTGTGATTTAACAGCCAAAATAATTGTCAAGAAACAACTGTCTGAAAAGGATAAAAAAAGTAAAAAAAAAGAAAAAAAGAACTGAAGTGGCTATCAAAATCTTTGTATTATAACACTGTTTTTAAGATCATGTCCCGTTCTCTGATGTCATAAAATAATGCTTCAAAAATTCCTTTTGCAACCTCACATTTAACATGGAAACTTATCTCTAATCATGTCAGCGTACTTACACAAGAGTAGATAGGTTCAATAATGACTCTTTCAAGTGAAATTCCTCTCAACTTCTGTGTCAAAGCACACTTAAAGTCTTTCAAGTTTGTGGGGGAAAAGAAAGTGAGGTTTTCCATTTTTGGTCCACAATCTTTTTTGTTCCTCTTTCTTCTGAGAATAAAGAAAATAATATAAGAAATTCAGAAAGACCCACTCATGTACAATACTGCCACAAATCTATTGTTATATAAGAAATATTAGGGTCGGGCTTCTGTATAAGCTAAGCAAATTAGTATCTTTCTTCTATAACTGAAAAAACAAACTAAGCTTGAAAGGATGTTAAAAGCTGCCTAAGGGACAGTGACCCATTTAAGAGGAGAATTGCAGTACTGGATATCTGAGATTCTCATTTTTCCCTCAGTGTCAGTAATTCCCTGTAGCACAGTTCATCTTAATTCTTGAGAGGAAAGCTAAGAAAGCCAGGAAATGATGCTAGGCCCTTGTCTTTTCCTGGATTGATCACCTGTGCTAAAAACTAGCCTGACAAAACGTAAAAATGCTTTCCAAACCTAAAAGGACCATTTTCAACTATTTCTGTCTTTTAGTCTTACAACAAAATACACTTGTTTTCTTAAATCTGATACTGCAAGTTTTCCTGCAGTAGCTGTGAAAATTTGTCAGCAGACTCTTTTTTTTTTTAGAAATGAAATGTTACCTGAGTGGCCACTAAATATCCAGGGCTCACATAACTTATACCAATAAAAATATGAAATTGACGCTTAGATGCATATATACACATACATGCAAAGTTTATTAATTAATGTAATAATAGATTAACTTTGGGGTGTTTATATATACATACATTTTATTTATACATGTGAACAAGCTGGGAAGAATAGATGGTTTACAGCACACTGGCTTCTATTATTTTTCTGTTAGCTTTTGAGCATATAAACTACAGTGTAAACTTTTCTTATCTTCAAAGCTCCTTGGAAAAATTTCCTGAATTATCACTGTTCATAAGGGTAAGACTCTGGTCTATTCCTTGTCGTCAATTTACCACAGCCATTCTTCGTTTTTACTTGCTAATGCAGGAATCTTCTTTTTCCAGATACCACTATGTGTTCTTCTGATGGTACTTTGAATTTGAATATTTATAAAGAGTCATGAACCCTTACTTTTGTATGAAAAACAAGGATATACTTTGTACTGATCAGTAGAGACTGAATTATATCATCACTACTTCTAACGAATAATATGTTATTACAGATGCTGAGAGAATCCATTTCTATGAGACATAGAAATATAGTTGGACACTGTTCCAATGGCTAAACATCATACAGCTACAATCTACATTGTTTCCTGCTTCAGAGGAAGAACAACACGCCCTACTTCTCAGTAGCTCAGCAAGCACAGGATTTTTCCAGGCTGGCCATTAGGAAGCATCCCATAGTTTCTTTTTCTTCTCTGTGTGAAGAAAACATTTCTTCTCATCTAGATTTCTATGAAGTTTGTCCCTTCTCCCCCATCACTTTTTTCTTTTGCCATTTATCTCTCAGGGAGGATTACTCTGGTGTCCCAGCCAAAATTTGATCATCTTTCATATTAAGTCAATTTTCACTTACCTCCCAAGAATTAAGGTTAGGTCTTCTCAGTTTTCCTGCATTTCCACAACTTTTAACACCTGAAATAGATTTATTTTTAACAGAAGGTCATCTCTACAGAACTAAAACAATGAAAGACTGAATTCAGTCCCAGTAGATAAAAGAACTGACTTGAAGAAAATTTGCTCAGAACAATTTTGATTTTTTTCACCAAAATTAAAGTTCAGAAGTTTCAGGCAAATTACTGGCAGTTGCATATGCTTTAAAGAATAAAAATGGCGGTTCATCATAGCTATGCTGTGATCTCTACTTCAGCAAGTTCCTGACTGCAAAGTAGTGGGAATTAGGAGAATATTCTGAATATGCAATGCTATATGCCTACTCTTTTTTTTTTAATAATCTTCCCTAGAAATCTAATTCTGGACACTGATGGAAATAGTACAACATTTTTATTTTGTTAAAATGATTAATAGATTACTGGTATTTCTGAACAGTTTAAAAAGGCAGTCATGCCTTAAAGTTGTTTTTTCTTTTAACTGCATATCAAGCTTGATAACTAAGCTATTTGCTTATTATCTTTTAGATATTTTGCAACACTAAGGCTTTTGTTATATAAACATTTAAATATTTGTTAATAATTCCTGTATATTAAGTATAGGCATTTTACTTTTCTAATAATGAAAAAATGTTCCATATAAATTGAGATTAAAATTTTCAGACTCCATAATTACAGAAAAGAACAATTATTTTCTATGGTGCACTGAAAATGTATTCACTAGTCACCAGAGGAGCTCTTCAGTTAGAATGGTTATAAATTAAAAGTGAATTTTTGGAGATTTGCCAAAATTCTAAGGGGTTTGCTGTGGTTTTTCTTTGTTTATGTTTTTGTTTTTAAAAGAGATAATGCAGATTAGCTGGGAACATTTTATTAGAGAAAGAATAATATCTGTAGTAACGAAGAACTAAAGTGTATCTAGCATGGCATGGCTACATTAAATACAAGCAGATTAATGTTGTATAGATTCAGCAGCAGCATATTTCTGAATATTAATTTTCAAGAGGCTTTTATGTTGCACGAAGGAAATAGGTAGAATTATATTTATTTCCCATGTATTTAACATTATGAAAAATATTCCCATAAATCTTTAACATTTTCAAGGCAATGAAACATGACTTCTGGAGATGTACTGTCCAACTTTTGACAGCAATTTCTGATAACTACTTCTTTATCACATCCTGTTGTTCTAACAATTTTGGAATTAGTATTCTCCATGTTTTGTTATTATCATTGAAATTACTTATGTTCATCAGACTGTTGTATGATGAATTGCTGGATTGTGTGAGGAGACAGCCTATAGAGAGAATGTACAGATTGAAAAGCCTACATTTTTAATATAAATAAAGTATTTGAAAAGCCATTAAGCTATTATGACATATACAGATTTTGGGACTTTCCCTTCAGCAAATGTCTTTTTTCCTTCAAGTCTGCATGTCTGCCTTCCAGGTGTATACCTCATAACTCTTCAAACAGTGCTCACATTTTCCCTTGCCGTTTCTCTTCACTGAGATTACTGGGGCAAGTCACTTGCTTTGTTTTATCTTTAACGTACTTATTTTGGATATCATCCTTTTCATACACTTTTAAAGAAGCAGAAAGGGAAAGGTCGGCTCAGTTCTGATTATGTGGTATATTCATATCTTCTTTTTTTTAGCCTTTTTTTTTTTCTCCTACAGCAGTGCCTTTCTCTGAATATAGCTTCACTCTTCTGTGAGTAATGTTTTCGTTTCTTCCCTATGTCCTAATCGGGGAATAGCAGGTCTATTTTAAGAGACATCCACTTTACACTGGGTAATGATGACAGAGAATCTTTGTAGCAAGTCTGGCTCCTTATTGCCATCCTGAGAGCCCTACTATTTTCATTATCCTGCAGAAAGCCACTTTCCAAATCCCAGTGACTATGGAAGCCTGTCTGCATAAGGACCCTGACATCTGGTTTTGAAACAATTCATGTAGACTGAATGGTCATACTTAAGGGAAAAACTTTGTCCCAAGTATTGATGATACCTTGATTTCAGCAGCAGAGGCTTGCTCCGACCATAACCTTTAATGAGCATTAAATTTCACTAAGTCAGTGATGATGGTACCTACAGCTGATTTTTTTCTTCAGTGACAGAAGTTAGCTCATATCTGGAACTGTCATTATGTTTTAAAGGCAGAAATTTACAAGAAAAGAAAACAAAGAACTAAGGCCTTTTTCTGTGAAACCTGAGAAACTTGTCCTCCTGGAATATCTGAAATCATACTTTTCTTCATTCCTACAAATTCTACAATATTATGTACTGCATCACTTAAAGACTTTAGCTTCAAAATTGCATTCCTCTTTTTAGGAGTCTTATGTAGTCTTAATTTTGGAATGACACTTCTTTCCAGAAGTCCACAGGTATTATATTTAAGTGATTGGTCATAAGGGAAGTCTTCAGAGCCTTCTGACTGTGTGTTCTGGCTTCTTATGGCAGATGCAATTTCCTGCATTCAGGGTTCAGACTTCTATGAAAGTGTAAATGATGTTTTGTTCTTTAGAGATTCTTCTTTCATTGAACTATAAAATCACTGATTATCTTGGCCGTGCTATACATGATGTAAACATTTAAGTAAATTAAGTAAACTAAATGTGTACAAACCCTTGATTGATGTAAAGCTATTTTCCACTAAACAGAAGAATTTCAAGATGTGTTTTCAAGATGCACAATCTTTTTCTGCCCTCCCTCCTTTCAGAGGTCTCTCTTAGTTATTAAGAGCACTGAGGGGAGCTGACATGCAGAGAGACACATGGCAACATCATCAGCACACAGTAGGGTTCTAGTGTACTCTGTGGACATTCCTAATACAGAGCCCCAGCTCAGGTGCTTGCAAAGCGTGCTGTAGTATGATGTATAAACAAACAATCCATTTCTAAAAACCATATGACTGACATTCATTGCTGTATGTTGGTTGATAATTAATTATATTCTATTGTCGCAGACATTTGAGTATATAGAATTAGTTTTTTGTCCTGACTAGATTACAACATTTTGGTAAGCAACTCTTTGATTTATAAATCACCAGTAAGGGAATATCGCAATCATATCAAAGCTTAATTAGTCTAACTTTAAAAATTTACACTGTTTTACTCATGTTGCAACATGTAGATTTCCACTTGAAGTCTAATTTACTCTGCATCCAATAGCAAAAGGCTGTGACCTTTCCCCCTTTCTTTTAGAATTGCTGGGTTCCTTAAATCACAATCACTAGCCTTTATTTGTTACTGACTTACGGTAAATAACTGAATTCTTTCTTTGAAAAGAAACAAAAACATATTATCAAACACTGTTCAGTAGCTTAAAGATAATTTAATGTCAAGATCCTATTTTAGTTTGTTTGTAGGTATTATTCTTAATCTTCCACTCTGACCAATATTCTGCTCAGTGTCCCAGGCCCACAGTTTTAGTAGAATTCCTTACGCTGGACGTATCCCAGCTTGCTGCACCTGGAAATCTACCCTTAACTGGGCCTTTCTGACTGAAAGCTCTAGACCTTGCTTTTAATTTCAGTAATATCAGGTAGTAGTTCTCTGTTAATCAGAGGTTGCAGATGCTTTGTCTAGCACCTAATTTTAAAAACTGGAGTATTTTATGGTTGCTTGCTGCTTTATATTCCTTATATTCTCTTTCCATCCTGTCTCATACTTTAAACAAATTCTTTGCAGCTCTAGTCACCTAGGGTTATGGTTTAAAATTGTCAGGGTGAAGTGACATGAGAAGCAAGTAGACGCTAGAATCCTAAGCCTCAGATTCAGAAATGAATGGGTTTGTATCTAGGCTCCAACATGGACAAAAGTAAATGAGTGCTGGTGGTTTAACAAGCTGTTGCCCACCAGCTGAGCTTCTGCAAATATGCACATGCATTCTATTAGCATGGCCC
This sequence comes from Rynchops niger, assembly GCA_013400035.1. Lineage (NCBI taxonomy): Eukaryota > Metazoa > Chordata > Aves > Charadriiformes > Laridae > Rynchops > Rynchops niger. The sequence goes on from VXBH01009160.1 coordinate 11,959, forward strand.
AATTAGCTGAAACCCCTGCCACTATAGTTAGTTCTGGTGAATGGTTAGTTCTGTGAAATTAATAGGAAAAGCCTCATTATATTGTATATAAAATGATTTTTTTGGTTATGGACTAGGCATCCACTGTCTTAGTGAATACAGAAAAATTATTATTAAGTAAATGAAAAATGTTAGGAGATTTATATTGTTTTCTCCCTTTCTTGTGAAATTATGTCCAACTATTCTGAGGCTATAATTGGGAGTTGACTTACAAAATGGGACCTAATCCTTATTATCAATGTTAAGGTTGTGTAAAGAAAGCTCAACTTAGGATAACATGTTATTCATATTTATTCATGTTTTTCTTCTTGAATTCAATTTCTACATTTCACTGTTCTTATTTCATTGTCATAGCAATTCTTTCTTCCTAAACCAGGGATTATTTACATATTATTATCAGGACAAGGAAATATAAAAATGGACAAAAACTTCTCATTGTCTTTCGGAGTGTAATAGCTGAAATTATCTTGTCTATAAAAGGACATATTTAGTATTTCACTTTTTATATATAATTAGACATGGCTTTAAAATTGTGTCTGGTTTTAAACAGAGTCATAGTTCTGTTGGGCTATGCTTGTTTAAGGCAAGTCATTGCTTAACACTCTTATTGAACTGAAACCATCATGACAGGAAATAACTATCCACTTAGTCTTTTAAATAGTATTACAATTTATTTTAACTTTCTTTTTTTTTTTTTTTTTTTTTTCCCCACTAAGCAAGCTTTACTTGCCTTTAGTAGCAGAACACAGGAAGGAGAAGAGGAAGTTCTCTCAAATCAGAGACGTCATTTTCTTTTTCAAACTGACCACGAAGGAAAAATCATCACTGAGTGCAAGATGCTAGTTTTAGAATCTAAGAGCTTTATGTAGTCTCAGCAGCCATATGACAAACTTCTCTATACTTCTGATATATACATTAGTATGCACATACCGTACGATAAAAACACTGTCATAAGACTGCTAGGTGAAGCACTGCAGGATTAGAAAATGACTGAATTCTATTTCTTTAAAATGTTAATTCGGTTCACTCATGTTCACTCTATGATACGTTCTTCATTTGCATGATCACTTACTGTTTTTCCACAGTGTAGACCTGGACATACTTATAGCACAGAAGGTAACAATGCATTCTTTTGTTTTAATTTTGCTGTTGTATGGACATGCAATTTATCATATGTCAATCAAAATCCTACCCTACAGATAAGGAGTAATAATAGTTTATTGTTATTATGAGGAAGTCAAAAAAACCTAATGGTTGTAGTGAACCAGTTTAAAATGGATGTCACAAAAAAAGTGCTGTATGATTTTTGGTGACCTGAATAAAGAAAAAGGGATTAAGGGTAAAGTTTTAGGCTATACTCTTTGCAGTATTTCACTCACGTGAAGTTTTGTTCTAAACTGAAAGTTCCTCATTGGAAACAGTAAAAAATTAAAATCTGAGTTTGCTAGTCAATTTGATGATGATGATTATAATTCATTAGTATGATATAACTTCACATAAAGTAAGATAATGTGATGGTGTAAGAAATGAAGTGTTTCCTACTATTTGGAGGAAATTCAGATAAGGCCTTATATGATTTTATCATATCAGGAGGGATAAATAAGGTTTCCTCCATTATCATATAATCTTTTATATTTGAACTATGAACCTAAAAGAAAGATTCAGTAGTGTATATTCAGATGGTCAAGCACCTAGCAACCACCATTTTATGCAGGGAGAAAGACTATGCATTTTGAGTTTGGTTGGTTGTTTTTTTCCTTTGTGGTAATATAGCCAATGACTCTAATTACAACAAAGCAGAAAAAATAATTTCAAAAATCACTAATAAAGTACATTAGAAAAGAAGCTGGAGACATTCTAGGAAGCAGAACAACAATGGTTCTTACCTTCACTTTTTACTACTGTGTTAATTTGATGAATGTTTACTTATGGAAATGAGGATCTGATAAGCAAGAAAATACAATTAGAGAAGGGAAACAATAAGTTCAGAAAATTTGGCCTCATATTATGCAAAAAATTCTCAGCAGCACCTCACTTCTTGAGGGATAGCTTTTTTACATGTATTTTCCACTTGGGAACTCTACCAAAGGAAAGCAGTTTTCAGGAAACACCTTGTTTTTTATTAAGAAATAGTAACATTAACATATTTTATATTTATATTTTATATTTATATTTATAACATATTTTATTCAGTTTTCTTTAAAATGGAGTTTTGCATGCCAGCAGGCATTTAATATTATCTTTTTATAGCTGCAATGCCAAGTGGTGTGGTTTTATCTACCCGTTTATGTTATTCAACACTGTTCTCATGAGGAACTTCACGTGGGAGCAAAAGTACAACTTCATAATGTTTAGAGACACAGATCATGCTTCAGGAGGTTCAGTTGTTCAATATATGTGCCATATTGCATGATATTTTCAAACAAAAGATAAGCACTTTCATGTTTTAAATGATCTGTGAACAAAATGGGATAAATAATTTAGAACTTCTTATATTTTTACGTGAGAAATGTACCATAAATTTAAAACAGTTTACTATGCGACAGGAAGAAAATTATCTTAACATTTTCCGATGAAAATGTCCAATGTATGACTATATGTAAAATGTAGTCATACATTATTTGTTCTTTCCATAATGTTTTAAAATATCGCAAATCACAGTTTGGTTTTCATTGAAAATAAGTAGATGAGCAGTCACTGTCATCTGTTATTATTCTCTGATACTGCTAACAGACAAGAAAAGAAACTGAATCTTTTTAAATGCAATTAGTTAAACAAAATATTTTGAGCAGTTTATGTAGTGCACAGTGTGGCCAGAAGCCACATTCTAGAGCATAGAAGATGCCAAGTATCAAGAGTTCATTTTAGGTGGTTCAGTACACCTGTCTTTCACAAACAGCAGAATTCTAGTTGCCCCAAATTCCAAGAATATAAGAAGAGACCACTGTTGCCAACCAAGAGACACAAAAAATGAGACAGTTTTAATTAGCATAGCTTGCAGCACTCATAATACAGCAGCTTGTCAAGTATTTTTAGATGACCCAGAAAAAATGGCTCTTCTTTGGAATAAGAAAGATAACAATATAGAATATAATTTATTTTATCACTGCAGTTCCTTTTTTAAGGAATAAGTCAGGGTATTTTTCTCTAGAAACTTCCATTTGTTGACCAAGAGAAGTATGATTGTGGGTTACACTGCATATCTGTATAAGTAACGTGTGAAAAGATGTCATGGTTTTGGCCAAATTGGCCAATGACTAGCAACAGATGGTCTCCCCCCACCTCTCACACACGGAGAGAAGGAGGAGAGATAAAGAAATTTACAAGTTTAGAAGGAACTGAACTACTTTAATGAAATATTAATAATAAAATAAAAAAGGAAATAATAAAATAGATACAGTATATACGAAACCATATTTTGCTCCCAGGGTGACGTAACCAGCAGGCATTGGGGAAGTCCAGACTAGACTCAGTGACAGGTAGTAACTGGATTCCACAGCTGGAGTAAGGAACACATGGATCGGGATCAAAGGCAAATGAACAGACAGGGTCCTCCTTGGACATCGGCTATTGAAGAAAGAGGGCTGACCCTTTGATCCCTCAGCTTTTATACTAAGCATGGAGCAAATGGGATGGAATACCCCTGTTAGTCAATTTTGGGTCACCTGTCCTGTCTGCTTCTCCCTGCAAGTGGGACCCCTCTACACTTTTCCATTTCCGACCCTCCAATGGGGCAAATAATGAAATTAGCTGACTTTGGTTGTTATAGCAATAAGCATAAGCAAGAGCCTCTCTGCATACCATTCCTTGGCACTAACTGTAAACATTGGTCTTACCACTCTGAATACGAGCAGTTTTCTGCACAATATGTTTTTAATTTCAGAGTTAGAAGAGGCCTAGCTAAGAAGTAAAATTACTGAACAGAAAGTTGGTTCTGTTTTACTTCAAACCAGGACAAAAGAATAAAACAAACAAATTAAGGATATATTATCTACCAAAACTATGATAGGAGCTAGACATACCTTCCTTAATTCCTAGTCAATAACACTACTTAATTTTGTATAAGTTCTTCCTAGGAGACATTCTTCTGGTGAGGTACATATTCTAGCAGAATTACAAGCTCAAACAATAATGTGATACATAAATGCAAAACACAAAACTTATGCAAAACATAAAAAATAATGTTGGTTTGCTTTACAAAAGAGATTCTTTTGAATTTACTGTAATATCATAGTCTTATTTCTGTTGTTTCCTGTGAAATATTGGGCAGAAGTGTGATGTGGGAAAAAATAATTCAATTCCGAATATAAAATTTTTATAGCTTATTCATTTGTATTGTAAAGGCGAAATAAATAGACTTTTTAATAAGGTTTATAAGTATTGTTATCATCCAAAAAATGGTGGCTTGAAATGTTTCAGTCAGTCAAAAAAATTATGCATTTAAACATTTTCTTTATTCTCCAGGGGAGAATAAGGCAGAAAGATCTTCATGCACAATGTAAAGGAAACTATACATACCTATTAAATAATAGTTGATATCCTTTTACTCAGAAATTGCACCGTATAAAATAAGATACTCTAAAAAAGCATTTGCTGAGATTTTGGAAGGAAGAAAGAGTTAGGCATACTATTGTTCAGCATCTTCAAATATTTAATTTTTTCTGTTCAGCTGGGTATTATTTTCTTATTTTTTCCTGGAGTTTTTCATTAATGCTTTGAAAGAATTTATAATTTTTAAAAAAGCAAACAACTCAAACCCCACAAGAATTATCATATGCATTAGACATTCTTCAACACTTTCATTTGCTCTGGCTATTTTCAGGGTCTCTTGCTATGTACTAATTAATAAATATTACAGCCTTATTTTGACACCACTAATATTTGAGAATAGGAAATATTTATCGTTTTTCTTTTGTAGTATATTTCAAAATTATTTGTTACTCACTTGTATAGGTGGTAGGAATTCACCAGAAATTATAAAAGGTTAATACCAATTTATCAATAAGTTTTTTTCTTGTTTAAGTCTTTTTTTTTTCCAAAAGAAAAGAGAACATAGGACTGTGGATAGAAGGGAAGGAAAAAAAAAAAAAAAAAAAGGGGTATTTTTTTCNTTCTTTCAGACAGAGTACAGCCCTTCTCTCATAAAAATCATCTTTGCTTCAATGTGACTACAACTGCAACCATCTGCATATCATTTCATTGTTATTCATATATTTTATTTTGCTTTTACATAATTGTAGCAAATTATTCCAGTTATATATACATCAATAATTCCAGCATATTTCCATTACCAATCTGCTACTTGCTTTCTGTATTATCAATTCACAACTATATTACTTTACCTTTACCATGTATTCTACCATAAAATATTGACATATACTTTAAAGACATGCATCTTAACTTCAGCATAAATTGGGTAGACCGCAAGTGGTGGTCACCAGACAGCAAGACAGATTTTTCAAATACGTTATTTCCCAGCATGTGAGACTGCATTACAGCCTCTGGCATGAAGAAGAATAATTCCAGTTATTTACAGATGCTACATTCATGTAACGTGAATGAATGGCACAGAATTCCACCACCAAATAGGCACAAAGCAGGAATTTACTGCACGTCTGATGCTCAAGGCTTAACACATGTACATAAATGAAATGTGGGATTATTTTTTGGGGCCTCTCTTTCTAAATTCCTTGATGACTGTATTGTGATTATCACTAATGTACAAGTTGAAAGTTTTGTCCAAGCACACTTTCAGCTTGGAAAGTGGAAAAAAACCCCACACCTTAGAAAATTAATAGCTAGCTTTGATGATTTTGTTTCATGTTCTGGGGTAAAGAAAATAGGACTTCTAAAACAGCAATGATATTTCACTTAGTCATACAAAAATGTCATTTTTAAAAAAAAAAAAGGCAAAAGAATATGCTATCACAAGGTGATATTTTAATGGGAGGAGGAAACAAAAGAAGTGTATGCCCATGGTTTTAACTAATAAAAGCTAAAGAAAAAGAAACAACAAAACATCACAAAAAATCCCCGCACACAAAACAGACCAAACAAACCCTTCAGAAATATATTGTTGGAATAACAGTAGTTTCTGTCAAAAAGGGTTAATATATTAATGTATAGAAACAGATTTTTTTAAAAAAAGTTTTGGGTAGCTGCAAACTTGCCTGGTTTAGTAAAGAACACAATGTATTTTGCAATGGAAGTAAAGAACACAATGTATTTTGCAATGGAAAGTGATAAAATGAAACCAGCTGTTTCATTTAGGCTTTTGTGCGCATCTGCCTGACACGTACGGGATGCGAAAATCATGAAGGATTTTGAGGAACAGAAGGAAAAATGTCCTAGATTATTAAGTAACAAGGTAGAAAGCAAAATTCTGCTAATCCTTTAAGCAAGGAACTTGGCAAGGCCAAATGATGGATTTAATCTCTGTCTTATAGCATTTCAGATATTTGCCCAAGAAAGACCTACTACACACACAACCTAGTAACCTATTAGTTTTGGTAGTAGTTTGGTTGTAAGTATTTTAAAATTACTTTGTATATTATCTCAGTTTTTGCCATGGAGTTACTAGGACTGGATGCTGTGGGGAACTGTCACTGAGGCAGAGTAGAGGCCCCGGGTTTAGGCTAATATTCACAGTGTTGATTTCCTAAACTGGATTTGTATCTATCATAACATGAATTATTCTTCTTCATATTATGCAGCCCTTGTTGTCTGAGTACAGAGATCTTTTTAATCTAGCACTTAAACAGCTACGGTGACATCAATAAATATAGTTCAAGCTTAGGCTTGTCTATTTCACAGTATTTGCTTTTCAAGATTCTTGAAATGTGATATTGCACCAGGTATTTCCATTTTCCTGCCACTGTTCCCACAAATGTTACGCTTGGACAATTTTTTTTTTTTCTGAACTTCAACCATATACTCTTCCTGCTTTACAAGGTTGGCCTTGCTGTGGCCAGTGGGTTGAACCTTCTAGCCTTCCTGAGGTTGTTCTTCAACCGAAATTATTCTATGGAGTTAACCAAGCAGGAAGAAGAACACCTCTGCAAAGTTCTGAATATTTGATTTAATATGCACATTGTACTTATCAAGTAATAGAACATTAGAGTCTTGGCTAGACCAAGACCAAGAAAAAATAATCTATCTAAGGCTTACAGCAGTGAGCAGTTGTTAGTCATTTAAAAAAAAAAAAAAAAAAAAAAAAAAAAAAAAAAAAAGACAACAAGCAACCCCCCAAACCCACTAACCAGTTAAATAAATGTGGTCTTTACAATTACCCATAGCAGTGTAAGATTTCAGTGCAGAATGGTTACGGAGCAACACACTTACAAGCCCTATTTGTTCTCCCAGAACAAAAAGGAGGAACTAAGCTGATGCATCAGCTCTGAAGATCCTTGCAAGAGAGATTCTATCTGAATGCCAATTGGCACTACTGATCCTCCCTAGGAGGATCTCCTTGCATCCCTGGACTCTCAGATTCAAGCAAGGACCAGAATTCACAGATGCAATCAGGAGCCCTCCAGGAGCTCCTGGTCTCCAGTAACCCGTGACCGAGCCTCGAAGAGACACCGTAGCATAAGCAATGCTCTTCACTCTGCAGTAAACTAGTGAGATTGCTACAAATCAAATTCTCTGAGTTACTAAAAGATTACTCACTGTATCTGAAATATTTCATGATGATTGCAGGAAAAGCCACTTTTCCATCAGAAAGTTTGGGACTAGCTCTAACCTGCCATTCAGGGTGACTTAGGTGTGACGGGCACATGGGAAAACATATGGGAAAGTATTTCTGCAGCATTGACCATGGCTCAGATCTTGCTAAACAAAAACATAAGCACCTCTGAGTTCGGCTTTGATCTAAGTTGTTTCTCTCTAGCAGTAAAATATGCCTGCAGCATAGTACAAACAATGAAGATTCTCTGCCAGTCTTTAAATGCAGACAATGAAAATATTTGATAGCTTTAGGCCTGTTTTGTTACCTATTCACCCACATCTGTACAACATTTATCTGTAAAAGATTGCTTTGCAGAATTCAGACAGGAAAAAAGATTATCAAGAGCAAATCACTTGCACGATCTAAAGCATATCTCTTGAGTTCTGATTCTCAGTCATTATTCTCTCATTTCCTTACAGCTTAGTGCTTATAAGGGTAAGTTATGTTCCTTTTCTTTTTCAAAATCTACTGATTACTGACATCTTGCCAAAAAGGTGTTATCTCCTAAGCAATTGTTGTATATCATCAGAAAAGTTTGAATTTCACTGCCTCAAATATATCCCCAACTATCAGTATATCAGTATATCAGCAGTTAGTATGTATTCTCCTGCTCACACAGGGTGGAACATTAAGGTCATAATTGGTTTTGTTTTAAGAAACTATTTTTTGTAACATGCACACAAAATACTCATCAGTCATTATGTTCCGTTGAATATAGTATCAGGAAAACCTGAAAAGTGCTGTTCTGAAATAACTTTTTTTAATGGACTTCAAAATATCACCTCCATAGATTTGAGTTTAAATTACAATATGGAAAAAAAAAAAAAAAAAGCCCTGAAAATGGTGGGAAAAGTTATTTCAGAAATGTTAGTTTATTCTTTCACCTAAAGGAGATCATCAGTGAAGTTGGTAAGTGACAGACGGAAATCCTAACAGGACTGGATGTTCTGGGCTGCAGCTCCCAAAAGCACTTCATAGAATCATAGAATCTGTTGGGTTGGAAGAGACCTTTAAAAGTCATCTAGTCCAGCCCCCTTGCAGTAAGCAGGGACTTCTTCAACTAGATCAGGTTGCTCAGAGCCTCATCAAGCCTGGCCTTGAATGTCTCCAGGGATGGGGCCTCCACCATCTCTCTGGGCAACCTGTTCCAGTGTCTCACCACCCTCATTGTAAAGAACTTCTTCCTAATGTCTAATCTAAACCTACCCTGCTCTAATTTAAAGCCATTACCCCTTGTCCTATCGCTACATGCCCTTGCAAACAGCCCCTCCCCATCCTTCTGTTAGGCCCCCTTCAGGTACTGGAAAGCTGCTATAAGGTCTCCCCGGAGCCTTCTCTTCTCCAGGGTGAACAACCCCAACTCTCTCAGCCTGTCTTCATAGAAGAGGTGCTCCAGCCGTTGGATCATCTTTGTGGCCCTCCTCTGTCCCTGCTCCAACAGGTCCATGTCCTTCTTGTGCTGAGGACTGCAGAGCTGGACACAGTACTCCAGGTGGGGTCTCACCAGAGCAGAGTAGAGGGGGAGAATCACCTCTCTGGATCTGCTGGCCACGCTTCAGCAAGTAAAACAATATGTCTGTGCTACACTCTGTTGTGCCCCTTCAAGTCATACCTTTAAGTCACCAAAAAGTTATTAAATATAACATGTTTCCAACAATGTTTCAGAATCACGCAAGTAACATTTTTTTTAACAGAACACCATTTTTCAGAAAATTTCTGATACATTTCGATACATAGGTGGAGATGGGTTCAAATATAATTTGTCACATATGTAACATGCATGACTTGTACCATGGTTATAATAGCTTTTAAAGTACAAGACAACGAGTGCTTTAGAGTACTTAAGTTTAGGTAATATATAGGAAACATAAAAGCATCAGTTGTGCAGAACTAATTTGAAATGAGTGATGAAAAGTCTTTGTCTATATTTTATTCTTCATTTGAATTAATATTTCAGCTATTTGTTTAAAAATCAGCATAATAGATTTTTTTTAATGTCACAGATATTTTAGGCCCGTTTGTCTTTTGCATGATTTTTCTTATATTATATAGTCAAACTGGTTTTCATGTATTGACAATCACATAAGTGAAAAGTCCCCTTGTTCACTCTTGCATGCAAATAAGTGAGTTCCTATTTTGCCTGTTCAGACATTTAAATTAATCATTTGATCCTTTCATTGATTATTATATCAAGCAACTGATCAAGAAACCTGCATATTTGGTCAACACTAAAATTGCAGAAAGTAAATAGTTTATATTAATATATTTACACACTCTTTTTCTTTGAGTAGATTTTTAAAATTACATTTTAGTAACATTTGAATTATTCAGGTAATATTATTTTAATGTGGAGAATAACATAGATCTAGTATGCTTGAAAGTTTTTCTGTTTTTCCAGTCAGTTAGTAGCACCTGCTAAAGGCTATAACCTCTTTCCACAGAGCATGGCTTTCTTTAGTAAAATTGTGTGGTTTTGCTAACAAATATAAATACAACCGCTAAATAAAAAAGGGCTGATAAAGTAAACAACTATTATCCTAATGTTGTGTATTCTGGTGGATATGAGCTAAGGTTGTATGAGGAACTTATTTTTTTCTAAATTTTCTGATGACTGATGTTAGAGCATTGTCAGTTTCTAAGGTAGCTAGGTCTGAGTTTTGGATTGGGGTCTGGGTTGTTTTTTTGTTTGTTTTTTTTTTTTTTTTTTTCCATATAAAGCAAACTGAAACCATACAAACATCACAACTTTTCTTAACTTCTGAGTCAAAAAAGATTGTTGATAAAAAACTAGTCAAATAAGATGAATCAGTTACCAGTTGCAGCACGGGACAATATTAGAGATGGTCCAAACGGTCAGTGTTGTATTTTTGTAAGACTTTGAATTTTGAAAAATTCAAATACTGAAAAAATAACTGATCCATGGGCAATAGATGAAGCTAAATAATTTTATTTCCTCTTGTGCAGCTATCTCATATGTCTTTCTTCTGTAAAATGCCTATGCATAAAGATCACTTTCTAACTTGGACTACAAGGATAAAGTTATAATAAAAAAATAATTTCTTCACAGTTACTTGGTATGAATTACAATACTTGTTAATTAAGAAATTACAATATACTACACTATTTAAAGGATAGCTCCAATTATTTGCAAAAAAACCTCCTCTGGTTCCACTGTCTTATAAAACAGTTTGTGAACTAGGAATGTACCCTTAAAGTAGCTGGAGATGCGTTACGTGGCTCTCATTAATAGAGCTATTTCTTTCTTTAATTGTCAACAATTACTGTTCTCATTTTTTGTCTCCAAATATAGTCAAAGTGTAAAAGATTGCTACTAAAATGATTCAGGAATCATTTGCATCATGCAATCAAAGTCTAAGAATAGCATTTCTAGTATAATTGGAAACTATTTCTTTTTCAAGCCAATAGAGGCCCTGACACAGCACTATCGTGTTTTCAGCAAGTACTTAGAAACATAACTCTGAAAACGAGCTCTTGGGTGTCAGAACTAGAATCTGTGTAATCGCAGTGATCATAGCTCAAAATATCTCCATTTTAAAATAGCTGGATTTTCTTTCAATTACATTGATTTAATATTTGTGCTTCTTTCTTGTGATTGCCAACACTATTTCTATTAGAGCACTGCTTAGGACACATTTAGTAACTATTAGACAGTTTTCTAATTTCTAGTTCAAATGTTTCCACAGACAATGTATACCTATCTAACACTGTGCCAGTATTGACTTGTGGCTTAAACAGCAATTTTTTCTTTGCTGTTGTTTATTCCCTTGATGTGTTAGTTAAGGAGGTGTCATACTCCTTTTCTGTCTTTATTTTGTTAGATTGCTTCTGATACAGACAAAGAATTTTACTGCCTGGCTTCTAGAAAAATAATAGTTCCTTGGCTAACGTAAATATTTATGACAGGCCCATACATTTCACATCTATAGTAAACTGCTTCTAACACTGCAATTCTAACTCCTGGCAGTATATTAAAAATACTATGCCAGACTGCACAAGCCATGTTTTTTCCATTTCCTCTCCTAAGATCAGCTCCCTACTTGCTTTATCATTGTCCTTGCTCTTGTCAGCATCTTTTGTAGTTTGATGCTATCAGTCTTGAACATCAGGAAAAAGAGTCACATTCAGCATTTCAGAATATAATGAAAGCTGATTCCCTGGGTTTTAAGGAGAAAGTTTTAGATGAAGTACCTTGGAATTTATTTTGCTTCCACTGATCCATGCTCATTATCATTCCATGTATACTCACACTTTTCTCCTCAACTGCTTTCAGTCAAGAAGTTTATGGAAAAGTTGTCTAGCTAGGAGGCATCTCTAGAGAGCAATTCTGACATAAATGTCCAAGACAGAAGTAAGCATCTTCTTGAGGTCTTCCTTCCTTCCTTCCTTCCTTCTCTTTCTTTCTTTCTTTCTTTCTTTTTCTTTCTTTCCTTCTTTCCTTCTTTCCTTCTTTCCTTCTTTCCTTCTTTCCTTCTCTTTCTCTCTCTTTCTTTCTCTATTTCTTTTTCTCTCTTTTTCTTTCTTTCTTTCCTTCTTTCTTTCTTTCCTTCTTTCTTTCTTTCCTTCTTTCTTTCTTTCTTTCTTTCTTTCTTTCTTTCTTTTCTTTTCTTTCTTTCTTTCTCTTTCTTTCTGTTTCTTTCTCTTTCTTTCTCTCTTCTTTCTTTCTCTCTTTTTCTCTTTCCCTCTTTCCCTCTTTCTCTCTTTCTTTTAGATAATTGTAAAATCTGTGTAAAACAGAGACAACGGTGATTCCATATCCACAATCTGTGTGAAAGTAGACACAAAGGTTAAAAGTGTTGTTATTGTACAAATGGAAGGACAAACAATTATCATCTCTTAGTCAAAAGTTTGATAAATAAACTCCATTCAAATTCATTACATTCCCAGACCCAGTGTCTTCTTTTACATTCTTCAGAACTCAGCATTTAATGTTTGCCCATAGAATGTCATCTATTGATCTTTCTTTTGCAATTTTGGTATCCACCAGTTTCAGTTCTCTACAAGTACTTACTTTTCATTCTGTGATGATGATGTCTTGAGTTTATAGCTTTCTTCCCAAAATAACCTGATGATACTATTTTTTTAATGGATCTCACAAATGCTCTCACTATTTTAACCTGTCATGTCCAATTCATTTAATTTATACATTATCAGTAGATCCTCACAACTAAGTTTCTAACTCCTATAGCTAGTCTCCATGTCTGTTTTCTAGTATATATTAAATTACTGCTTTTGAGACACCTGTCACATTAAGCTTAATTGCGTGTTCTTTGTCAGGTGGATACTTTCTACAGCAGGAATTGTCATGATCATTTTAGCCAAAAATGTGAATTCACTTTGTCATATATTACTGTTAAAAAAGGACCATGCAGATACAAAAGAAAAAAAAAAAAAAGCAAAACTTTTGTACAACTTTTTAAGAGAAATGACAAAGTGATGATGTAATAAAGGAACGGATGGATGTACAGGACAGTGTAGTTCAAGGTTCACATCTCTCTTCCTATGCAAAATATTAACATTTCTGGTTTGTTCTATTTTATTTTATCCTATTTGATAGAGAATAGATAACTTGACATGTACACACTGTCACTTTCATTATTTCCAATTCCATTCTTTAAAACTAGTTATTCAGGCAGACATATTGTTTTAATGATATGGACACACAGGGACTAAGGCAAGCTCAAGAAATAAATAATTTGTGAACTAATCAGGATTTGAATTTAAGCCTCCAAAGACAGAACAGAGTATTTCTGGCACCCCATATTATTCTGTAGGCTGGATAGCAGTATCCCATAAGTATGATGTTGCTATGTGATGTTGTGCTCCATGTGGCATTTACACTGTTGACTATAATATATATTTAAAAACTGAAAAGATGAGAGTTCAAGTTTGTCATGATTTAACCCCAACCAGCAACTAGGACCATGCAGCCGCTTGCTCACTTACCTTGGTTGTGATGGGGAAAAGAATCAGAAGAGTAAAAGTGAGAAAAAACTCATAGGTTGAGATAAAGACAGTTTAATAGGTAGATTAAAAGCTGTGCACGCAAGCAAAACAAAACGAGGAATTCATTCACTGTTTCCCATCAGCAGGCAGGTGTTCAGCTATCTCCAGAAAAGCAGGGCTCCATCATGTGTAATGGTTATTTGGGAAGACAAATGCCATAACTCTGAATGTTCCTCCCTTCCTTCTTCTTCCCCCAGCTTTATATACTGAGCATGACGTCGTATGCTATGGAATTGCCCTTTGGGTCAGCTGTCCAGGCTGTGTGCCTTCCCAATTTCTTGTGCACTCCCAGCCTTCTCGCTGGTGGGGTGTTATGAGGAGCAGAAAAGACCTTGACTGCCTAGCAACAACTAAAAACACCAGTGAGCTCTCAGAAGTATTTCTCATCCCAAATCCAAAATGTAGCACTACACTAGCTGCTAGTAAAAAACTTAACTCTACTCCAATTGAAACCAGGACGAAGTTTCAAGTTGCTGGAAAATTAATAACGTGTCAAATGGATTTGGCAATCACAACTAAAATATAAATGCTACTACACAATGATATATTTTTGAGGTTGCCACTATCGTTAACTACACCATCCTCTTCACCTACTAGATTCATCATTCCATTATTATTATTTTTTCTGCAACATCTCTTGATAATGACACCAAGATCATAGTAGGATATCACTGTCATTCATAGATGCAAATGATTCAGGTTAGGAGGTCATAGTGATGAATAAAACCAAACACCTAAGGCATCCTATTTTTAAATAACAAATTCAGTTAATAGGTGTCCTTATATCTTGTTTATCCTTACTGAAAAGTTTTTTCAAATGACCTTCCATTTTATGGAAACAAAATCTGAATTTTCAAGTCATATTATATATTTCTTCATTTCTTTTTTCCCTTGGGTATGCAGCCTTGTTTATTTAATGCTTAGTCCCTTGTCAGAAACCACCTGAAAAAAAACAGAAGTGTGTCACAAGAAGTAAGAGACATGAGATTACAAGTCTGTTTCCTAGTCATAGGTGTTTCAAATTTTGTCTTTTCTGTAACCCAGTGTCATTTATTCTGAATTTGTTGCTTTTTGATAATAAGTTACAATCAAATATATTGGGAAATCTGTCAAGTTGTTGTATATTGCTTTTATGTCATTAGCACATTTTGATGGTAGAATGAATGACTGCAGATTAAGATTATTCCTCATTAAATGCTGACTTTTTTGATATCTACAGTTTCAACCAAATACAAAATTCTTTATTTATTGCCTTTGAGCATTGTATAATGTTATCAGAGTGACACAAATTATTTATTCAAATTCAAGAAAAGACTAGCCCATTCATCAGAGCTTTTTCAAGAACACATATGTAAAATGTGGGCCCATTGATTATTGGTTAGGTTCTTTTTACATTTATGTATTTTATACATAATGTTTGCACATCATCAGTGAAACTTGTCTTCTGTTACTTTGAGATAACAGTTGTCTAAAATGCTTTAATTTCTTTCAGAATTACACATATTTTGATATTATACTTCCAACTCTGGCAACAGTGTATCATCTGCTTTCTCTTGTCATCCACATTTTACTGTAAAAGTCAAAATGGTATTGTCAAATGTCAAAATAAAGTGTGATAGAAAATTGCAACAATATGCTTGTGATTTTGACAAGGTCTTAATGGTCTTTGCATCTGTTACATATTACAAAGTGAGTGTAATAATTTATTTTCTTCTGACTATGCAAAATTTAAAATAGTTGGAAAAAATCTTATCTTAATATGCTTGATTGATAGATTTAACTTGTCAGGTGGTGCTGTTATCTTTATCCTATAACATTACAGCTATGAAGAAATTTCAACTCTTTGATAGATACAGACCAGAAGCAATTAGGCAATAATTTCAGGACCACTTTTTAAAAATGAATTACATCCTTGAAAGATAGTTTATTGCTTTAGTTTTTATGTATTTCTTCATCATATCAGTACAGATAGCATACCATAGGTTTTTTTTTTTTTTTTTATTTGAAAAGTAAGAAGATCCACCCTAATGATTTTGTCTCAAAAGCTCTTTAACTATCTAATATTACATTCGTATATGACCCACTACCTTTTTTTACTGGAGCAAACATATTTCCAGTAATGTTTCTCATTATTATCATTATTCTCATTTTATCAATTAATATTATCATAATTAATTCTTAATGTGCCTTTCTCTACACTAGATAAATTAATTCTTATTAATTAATAATTCTTATTGTGCCTTTCTCTATACTAGAAAGTCTTTTAGAATTTGTTTGGTTTTATTTTGTTTTTCTGATGAAAGGAATTAAAAACTATGATTACGTTGGAAATTTTTCTTACTGATTAATTAATTCATCTTTTGATATATGTATTCTTCAGGGCTTTTATGGCAGTTTTGTGCTGTTATTTGCACTCTTTCCTGTATTTTGTTATCTAAAAAACTTAGTCATAAAAATTCAATGAGGACATTTACAAATGGAAAATCACTTCTCTGTCCACACTATTTTGTATAAAATAATTCTGAATTGTTTCTTTATTCTGACTTAAATCTTTTCCAGAGTCATGACATATTATGAATTCAGTCTTTGTAGATATGGTCTTAATTTCTTGCTCCAAAACCTATTTATTTGCTTTGGCTTTCTGTTTGATTAGCCCCAGCTAATCAAATGTTACGCACATTTCAAAACGGATCTATCCTCCTTTAACATGTCAATAGCCTATGTATGATCTGTTCATTTTATCCATAGTGATAAACTAAATACACTTACTTTGCATAGTGTAGGCTCACTGTTTATTGTGTTATTTACCTGTTATACCATCTTACTAGATGACCTTCTTAAATTACATAAGAATTACAATTTGTGAGTAACTATAACAGATTTCCTTGCTCCAAATATAACTGAAATCCATCTGGGAGAAAAACAAAGGAAAAAAGGAGAAAAAAAAAAAAAAAAAAGGAAGAAGTAGAAAAACCTTCAGTCTGCATAGGCAGAAATTTATTGTTGCATGTATTTATTCAAGTTCTTTTGAGCAGTGGAGAATGCAGTGGAATAAACTTGCATAAAACATAGTAATATGCTATTAAAAACTTTCTAAAAATCAGTATCCTAATTGCTGCATGCTGTTATCTAGTTTAACAGAAGTTTCATCTTTCACACTGTTCATGTTACCATTTAATGTATATTAGCTTAATTTTCCATTGTATTTGAAGTAAATTTATGAAATGTTACCAATTAAAATATTTGTATGGATACAGCTTTTTAGTTAATGGACTCTACATGGACTATACTAAATTTATCACATAGAGACTAAAACCTTGCTTTATCCTGAAACATGCACATATCAGCAGAATTGGAAGCTTCCTCATGATGCTGTACCAACATAGGCTTAATCTCATCTGGAAGGCAGAGAAATTGGGTGTCACTGCAACAACTCATCAATAAAGCTGATCAGGTAGACAGAAACAGATAACACTTTTTCCTTTTGATGAGCAAATAACACATTGTCATCCTGGAAAGATGGTTTTAGTTTGGGCGGAAAATAGTGTATACTGTTGCACTTACAGGTATGTTGGTTTAAATGCTTGTTGACTCCAAGTCTAACGGGTTTCAGAAAAGTTGGGAAAAAAGCTATTTTGTTTTGGAAATAGAGTCCAGAGGCTAGGATTTTCTCTTCATCACCAAGGTATATCAGTCCTGATGGTGTGACAGTGGGTCAGGATAAGGAACTAATAGTGTATTGATTTTGCATTGTACAAATTCTATCTATTTTCTCAAATGTTTAAAGGGACATGTATAGGTCACTGATGTGAGCAGAACCTGTTGTTGTTATTCTTGTATAAGGCTGCCTGGCAGAGGTTTGTGTTTATTTGAGTTTATTAGTATTTTTTTAAACAATCATGTTCTTATTGTAAATACTAAAGGTATGTTGTGGCACTTCAAACATTGGAACTGTCATTATGTAAAGGGAAATAAATGGAAATAAAATTAAGAAGGAAAATACCCAAGGAATTATATGAGGCTTTAAGATCAATTAAAAACTGATCTGTACCATAGCTACATTTGAATTGTTCAGAAATTCAGTTGGTACGGTTTTGGAAAATTAAGGATATGGTGTCTTATTTTATTGCATTGCAAGCAGTTTGTGCTAGTAATAAATACTTCTTTCTATTGATATATTATAGAAGTTATCTACATTCTTATTTAATTGTACACATAGACTAATCAATGTTAAAATACTGAAAAAATACTAGTGACCTAAACAAATGTATAGAGGTAATACCATTTTGTCAATCCAGTACAAAAAAATATTAATATGACTATATCACTTCCAATGACAGAGTAAAGTCTTGATTTTCTCCAAAATGCTTTTCATTGCAGTAAAACTAGACTTTTCATAAAAAACAGTGTTCCTGGAAATTTATTCAGCAATGACATTATCTTATTTTATTTTGTTGTTTATAATGAAATGAAAGAGTACTTAAATGCCATAAACTGTGATTACACGTTACTTCATTAAAAATTATTCAAATAGAATTAATCTCCAAACTAAAAATTATGTTATTAATATTTGAGTATTTAAATATTATAACTGAATATATATACAGATATTTTCAAGTCTGGAATGTTAGATATAAATTTTCTGAAAGACTGTTAATACTTTTTTTTTTTTTTATTTGTAAATTTGATACTTGTTATCTATTTCTTTTCACAAGTTTTGTCACAATTCATCTTAGGTAGCCAGCACAATTGTAGAAACTAGTATTCAAACTTTAAAATTCTACTTTTTTTTTCAAGAAGTTGCCTATCTGATCTAAATAAAGAACATTTTATCTAATTCTACTACCTTTGCTATTTTAATGATAAAATTTTTCATAAAGCCTTCAATCTTTTATGTGTTTACCTGTAATTCAATGCTTATGTAGAAGTCAGTCAGATTATATTCAATTTTTTTCCAAGTAAAACACAAAGGTATTTGACAACTTTATTTTTGCAAAAGCTGAGTAACTAACTTTTGGTCACTCTCTAACTACTCCATATTAAACCATATAATCTGAAGATCAGTAATGTCCTCTATGCATTTTAGAAAACCAGCTAGTACATCGTGTTTAAAGGTGCCAATGATCAAAAGTTTATAGAAGACTTAAGCTAAATTTTATAGTGCAAGCAAAACAATAGGACTTTGACGGCGATTAGGAGACAACCATTCAGGAATTTTGTGTGTGGAAGTCCTCATTCATTTATCTATCCATACTATGGGTTCTGTTTTCCAAATGGAAAAAAAAATACACCCTTATTTAGCAAGGTGTGGTGAAAGGTCAAAGTTATTATAAAATATTATGCATATATACTTAGTTATGGCTATATAGTCTATACTTACAGTTAAGTATGCATATATGTAACTGCAGAATATAGTGGCTTATGACAAAAAACTCTTTAAATAAAATATCTAAGACACTAAAATGACATGACAACGTGGGCCTGAAAAGTAAGTTAGAACACCATATACTTTCAAATAACTTTTTCAAAACTTTTATTGACACAAAAAGAGCAAGCATTTTATCATATCTTGCTCTATGTAAATAGGCTTTAATTAATTCATTCCGTGAGATTTGATTTTAAAATCATTTAACAGTCTTCCTTTAAAAAGCAATATGAAGCAATAATTCACACAGAACTTGATGTGATTCTGTTTGTCATATTATCTTACTCTCACAAGCCTCATCAAAAGATATTTTAATACACATTTATTGAAATATTAATTCCTTCATATATAGCCTATAGTTCAAAGTCACTAGTCTGACAAGTAGGATATAATACTTCAGTGAGAGGGATGAAAAAAACATTTCTTTTCCAATAAGCATATTTTATACAGCATACTCTCTTTTTTTATAAAATACTACCTTTTTCTCCCTTTGAAATATAAACTTCATACAGTGAAACAAATTTATACTTTGCATCTTTGAAGTGATGTTTTACTGTGCTCAAATACAAAGAAATTTTACCATTTCTTCCCTAGGTATCCTGTTCAGTTACCTCTCTAAGAAACAGTTTTATTTGATAAAAGTAATAGGATATCAGAACTGAGGACGTGAGACTTCTGATTACATGTAATTCATGCATTCTCCTATAACCATATAACTGGTTTTTGAAGCACCTTCACCCTGACTTGAAGAGGTCAGTTCGAACTTATATCAGTCTCTGAATTATGTCATTTTAAAATACTTTACTCACTCCTATTTCCAATAATATGATCAATCCCTAATTGTTCTAAAAATATGATCTATAATAAAATTTTATACATTTGTTAGCCTACTCAGTTATCTTTCATATACACTTTATATATCTACACATTAAATTAAAAATTCATAGGATACTAAAACATCCTTAAGCCTACAAGTTACAGGCATCTTTAATTTGCCTCCTACAATGTTATTTCTTATCCCTTATATTGTCTAGAACATTAAATATAAATGATATCTTTCAGACTAGAAGTACTTACTTTATATGAAATTTGAGTGAGGAATAGTTATGAATAGTTTCTGGCTGATTGTAATGTTTCTTTCCTTAGGTATTACATTGCATTTGCCTGACTGTCATGGTTTAAAACCAGTAGGCTCCTCAGCCCCACACAGCCACTTGTTCATTGCTCATCATGCTTCTATCATACAACTATTGAGTTTTCTCCTACTATGCTGCTAGGACTGTCCTCTACTATAGGTTATAAATCTTTTATTTAAAAATTTGTTGTAATAATTTCATGGTGAATTTATACTCTTCTCCTACATTAGCTTATTCCTGCCTAATATCTACGTGCATGTATTACAAACATCCATCATATCCCTTTCAGCTTTATTTTCCTAAGTTAAACAAGCTAACTTCTATTTTCCAACCATAGTTCAATTTTTTGTTTCCTTGAACACAGCTGTTAATTCTGTTAACTTTTACTGTCTTACTTCTTCATTATTGAGGATATATGCCAGATGAGGTTTTGCACAATGGCATCGTTACTTACTTACCCATTGCTTCTGAAGATGCTACTCTGCACATCCAAAAATTAGATTTTTTGGGTTTTTTTTTTTCAGTCACATTGCATAGTTGGCTCTTAAACATCCTATGAGGCACTATTCTACTTATGTCATCCTCCTCTTCTGACATTTCATCTTGAAGAACCCCTGGTGTATAATAGAAATTCATAGCAATAAGTTCTTAGTTAAGTGCTAAATTAATTCCACTTAACATCCCACCCAAGTTAGAAGTTCAGTCATCAGAGACAGAAAAGAAAGACAGAAAGGGTGATTCTTGTCATTCAAGATCAGAATAATCTTTTAGAAGTGCTTCTTTCTTTCTGTTAACTCTAGAAAGAGTCTAGGTGGACCAAGGTCCCACCTATATTCACACAGGTAGCTGAAGCGTCTATTGACTCTAGACTACTTCTGCATAGATTATACATGAAGAAGGCAATTTAATTCATTGTCCCAGAAATAAGCTGTTGGTGGGCAGGTCAATAAAACCATAAAAAGAAGATGAGGCGGGTGTATCATATACGCTAGTGTGTTCTCTAAGTTGTATATTTAGAAGCAATGATTCCAGAAGATAGCTGTGGAATAGAGGATCTACTGAACAGTGATTGCTGTGAAAAAAACAGTACAGAAGATGACCTCCCAGAAAATTGCTGCCACACAAAGCAAATGCAAAAGTTATAGGGCTTCTGATTTTGAAACCTAGGAAACAAATACCAGAATACTTCTTATTGTTTTCACGTGTGCTACTTCGAAAAAGAATGATAAGAAGCTGAAAAAGTGAAAAGCTACAGAAAATATTTAAGAGGTGGAACAAATTTAACATGAAAGCCTTAAGTAGTTGTTACTTCAGGAAAAGACAATTTAAAGCTGATAGCATATAGTATAAGCTTAGCAAAGATACTTTATAATCCAGGGGTCAGTGTACTGATTTTGGCTTGGATAAAGGTAATTTTCGTCATCGTAGATTGTATGGTGCTATGTTTTGGATTTGTGACTAAAACAGTGCTGATAGCATAGGGATATTTTGGTTATTGCTGAGCAGTGCTTGCACAGAGTCAAGGCCTTTTCTGCTTCTCATGCTGCCCTGCCAGCGAGTAGGCTGGGAGTGCACAAGAAGTTGGGAGGAGACGCAGCAGGTAGAGCCGATCCCAACTGACAAAAGGGATCTCACATACCATGTGACATCATGCTCAGCAATAAAATCTGGGAGAAGAGGGAGGAAGAGGAGACACTTGGAGTTATGGTGCTTGTCTTCCCAAGTAACCATTAAATGTGACGAAGTCCTGCTTTCCTGGAGATGGCTAAACACCTGCCTGCCAATGGGAAGTAATGAATGTATTCCTTAATTTGCTTTGTTTGCAAGTGCAGCTTTAGCTTTACCTATTATTAAACTGTCAGCCCATGAGTTTTCTCACTTTTGCCCTTCTGAGTCTCTCCCCCATCCCACTGTGGGGAAGTGAGTGAGTGGCTGTGTGAGGATAAGCTGCTCACTTGGGGTTAAACTGTGACATCACTTGGTGATCATTGACATTTACTTGCCATATTACTCGAACAGTCATAGAATAATTTTGACATTTTTATCACCTGATAAATGTAGTTGCATACTTATTTTATAATACTTCCTATTTATTGGGCAGCCTTTGAGTTTTCATAATGCATCGCAAAAGCTGTTTGCAAAACCTTGAAAGCAAGGTCTCCAAGGTGGCTATAGATGTGTTTGCCCTTGCTAAGTGACTGCAATACTGCTAACTACAGTTGGGTGCTAGTATAACATGAGGTAGAATACTAATGCTTACTGCAAAATGATATATCAAACATAAGATAAGTAACAGAACTGAGAACAAGACATCTATAGTTAACTTTCAGGACAAAATAAAACAGTAAAATATTATTTTCTGATAATCTTCCCATCTTCTGGGGTTTGTTTTGGATTTTTGGTGGTTTTCTTATATATTTTTGTTTTCTCTATTCTCCTTTCATCATTTCAAGCTTTTGAAATCCTTTGGTATTAAAAATGGGTTACCTCTATAGTTTATCTACTGAGACCCCTAGTGGCAAAGGGTGAATCACCATCGCAGGGTTTATCAAAAAAAATCTTAATTGCATCATTAGTAGGAATACAGAAATTGCTTCAGGGATAAGGAGGATGGGAACCAGGAAATCTGGGAATGCCTTGGTTTCAGTCCATTTTCTGGTCTTGATAAAAATGTTGGAAGTGGAATAATGGTTCACAGAAATCAAACTTAATCCCTTTAAATATAGAAAACAAGGCTTACAACTGTGAAGATATGGACTACAAAACTAAAAATTGAGGTCACTAGACAACAAACCTAAGCAAAATTTAACCACAGACAGTTCATCAGCACAAAAGCATGAATAAAAAACTCCACAATTAGAAGGCACAAACAGCGGCACTAGCAGACTTCAGGATTATGACTTTTCCAACAAATATTTCACATAGTGGATTATTCTTTTTGCCCATACCTTAACCACTTTTTTCTCAGATTTTGGTCCTTTTTTTTGTTTCTATTGCTACAATTTGTAACAGTGGCTAACTGTAATCTTTAGGTTAAAGCAAGTTTTTCACCCTTGGATCAATAATGAATGTATTGACCTGGCTACATTTAGGAATGATAAGAATTGGGTCATGGATTCTTTTTGCACTTGAGATAAGCTAGAAATATAGTTAGCATTGCTATTTAGAGGCATGATATGCTGCAGTTTAGTGTGTGTAAATATAGGGAAAAATTAACCTTTGAGACTAGACTTACTCTGGCATATGAAAGCTTAATACGTTTCCTCATGGGTTTTATTTTAACTTTTTATTCAGGAGTCTCACTAACTGATGTGAATGACAGTATTGCTTAACTTCATTGCTATTTTACTTGCCTTAGTCTTAGCATTGCAGTCACCAACGGTGATGACTTGTGTAACTCGCTTGTTCTGTCAGTTTCTTCTTTCGGACTCTACAAGCTGCCACCTTTTCTTATTTTTCCTTCTGTCCACATTTTAAGTAGAGGTTCCTAAAAAGCTTGTTATATGAGCCTAAATTTAAAAAAAAAAAATAGAATTGGAACACTTAGGACAGGGTTTTTTTAAATTGTTCACTGGCTGACCTACAAGTAAAGGAGAAATTTTATGAAGCTTAGAAGACAAAGCTGTAAGGTTTTTGAAGATGAAAAGGTGAAGTTTTATGTTTCCACTTCAAGAACTGTTACTGTTGTTTACAGCCTACACACTTAATACAGTATCTTTTGGGAAGTAAGAATTTTAGTCTTTGCTGACATCACACACTTGAGTTTCTATACATCCTTTGCAATTCAGTATTACCTGTGCTGATGTAAAAACTCTCATTTCCCTCATTAAAATCATACAATATGGAATTGCCTTAAATATCTTGAGCAGGAGTTGAAAAGAGGAGTGCTAAAAGGCTATACAGGAATCCCCTTATATCTATCCATCCATATCTACTTATCTGAAGGCTCCCATTGTCTTCTACCCTTTATGTCTATCCTTTTCTCCTGCCTCTAATTCTCTCTGGTTTTCATCCAGGAAATATAATGGTTTAGCAGTAGCTTGTCAAGACTACATAGCTGTTATAGCTAAAGGTGAGGAAGCTATTGCCCCATAATCAGCTACCCTCCTAATTTCACCTCCAGGACAGTAAGGGAAGTAGGGAAGCAACTGGTGAATGATTGTTAAAAATAATGCCCAGTATTTGAAATATGGCATCTATCAAGCTAACAGTGCATAACTGTGGCTGATTGCCACAGGGCAACCCATTTTGCCCAATTCTTCTCTGTTGCTTTTATGTTTCTAACCCACTCTTTTTTCCTCAGCCAGAGAACATTTCATAGAAACATTTGATAGCAGTTGGAAACATGTCCAAAGCTGGAAGCATGAGAGAATGTAAAGATATCTATGTCAATACAGATTTCCTTCCTTTTGAAGCTACAAGCTTGCACTGTCATCCAAAAGCCTGGTTTGCTTTTACTTGTCAATCTTATAATTTAAGTGTATATTAAAAAAAAAAAAAA